>JABCKS010000691.1:2065-13497 GCA_018851325.1 Termitomyces sp. DKA19 | reverse complement strand
TCCTTGATGCCTTTCTACTCTTTTCCTCTTTTCTCTCTCAACTCTCCAGTATAGTCATCTTAGTCTACAGAACATTCCCATAGACTTCAACAACCTCTGTCCACTTCTCATCAGCTCCAGGACATTGCCTAGTACCCAGACCATCCCCAGAACACTTGTATGTTCCCTTCTTAGTCATTGACTAACTGACTAGCAGGTTTTTGCTCTCAGAGGTGAACCCCTAAGTTCTCAGAACTTACCATAATATTAAGGCTCCCCCCACTCATTGGAAACTTGATGGCTCACTATGCTATACCTCTCTACTAGCCCACCACTACCTACACTATAAACTCCTATAGCAACCCAATTGCATTGACCTATTATGTGCAACCTCCAGTCACACCTCAAAACAACTAGACCCCTACCCACATCCACCCCCTTTCCAACCCTTGCATTGGTACTGGCTGATGGCTATGTATGGATTTGGGCCAGGACCCTTAGTAAGTCAGAGCCTGGCCACTAACTGGCATTCTTTGGCACCTTCCCCTGCACAGAACTCCTATGTGGGATCACACCTAGAAGGCCTGCCAGGAGTTCCAAATGCAGGTGGAATGCTTCAGTACCTGCCAGCACTAGTCTGTTTGCTGCTGGAGCAGGTTACACACTAAGAGCCAAGGGCTACTCACTCCTGGCCCTTGATTGTATGCCCTGCACCTCCCCAAAGGGGGCCTATGGCAATTCCAGCTATCCTTATGCCTCCTACAGTCCTTGTCTTATAGGGGCCAACCCCATTTGCCAGGATTCTCTGTGATGGGACTCAGGCCTACTAGCTGTACATAACCCCTGTCAAACAGCTCCAAGACTAGAAACCTCTGGACTCCACTAAATCCAAGGAGAAGATTCTGCACAAGGTTGTACCCCTCAAATACCATGAATTTGCAGACATATTCTTGGAAGGAAGTGCCAAGGAGCTCCCCCCACATCAACCCTATAACCACCAGATTGACCTAGAAGAAGGAGCCTCCCCCCCCCCCTTTAAAAAGGTCTACAACATGTTGGACACCAAGCTCTGGGCCTTCAAGGACTATGTGAACAAAATGCAGGAAAAGGGCTTCATCTGACCTTCTTCCTCCCCTAGTTCTCTTTGCTAAGGAGAAGGATAGCACACTCTACCTCTACATTAACTACTGAGAACTGAATCAGATCATAAAGAAGAACTGATACCCACTCCCCCTTATCAGAGACCCTATGGACTGACTCCAGAGTGCAAAAGTATATACAAAGATTGACTTCCACTCTGGATATAACAATGTCTGCATTGCCCCCAGATGTAAGTGGAAGACTGCTTTCCTGACTTAATACAAACTCTTCAAATATCTGGTAATGCCCTTTGGAATGACCAACTCCTCTGCCACCTTGCAGTATTTCATGAATGACATCATTATGGTAGTGTACCTGGACAACATCCTCCTCTATTCCAACTACCTTATAAAACACCAGGATTATGTCTAATGCATCCTGGAGCAACTCTGACAGCACAACCTCTATGCCAAACCCAAAAAGTGCTCCTTCCACACTCAGAAAGTTGAGTATCTGGACATCATTGTCACTCTGGGAGGTGTCTATGGGCAAGGCTGACACCTATCAAGGAACCCCAGTTTTCACTAACCTCTAATACCTTGACTGCTAATGGATTTACTTGGAATCAGGCTCAAGTAGCATTGGTTGACCCAGTGAAGGCTTATATAGAGTTGCTACCTTCTGGGGAGGAGCCTTGTAGTGCTTACAGTCACTAAGAACTCCTAGTCACTAAGGTCTATCATGATGCTGATTGGAAACTGAGGACAAAATAGTGTATAACAGATAGCAGTTCCCAAATTATTTCTATATCAGGCAAAATTGCTAACACCCTTAGACTATACTACAATCCTGGTATCAATTTGAATATGTAGAGCACTAATGGTACTCTAGGTCAAACACTTAGATTGGCCTGTAGTATTCTCTATACCATTGGCAACTTGACTTTATACCTTCAGATCCATGCCCTATAATCCCCTACCTATGACATATTACATAGTCACTCCTTCAATGTCCCAATGAGAAGTGTTATCAACACTCTTAGCAATATAGATAGAGACCACCATTATGATTACTGACCCCAACTTTGGTATACAACATACCATACTGACATTTCTGCATAGTAAATAAAAAAGAAACAATTGGCAAAAGGTTTCCTACAATACAGAACCACCCTGTTGCTTACAACATAGCAACAATTATGAGCTATAACTAATCAACTAGTTTTGATTCATTAATAAAACCTTTTATCTATTTTAGGAGCTATTTTATATGCAAATTACATCATAAACCTATGTGTTCTAGCCCCTGCAGTACATCAGGGGGTAGCAATTATGGGCACATCTATGTCCTAGGATGACCATCAAAGAAAAATTAACATAAAATTAAGCTACACTCTATGACATTGAGCTTTATGTCATGTTTTGTCTTGAAAGTACTTTGAAAAATTTCAAAATAGAATGGCCTCTTTGCCTGAAAGTTGAACTCAGCTTTTGTCCACACAATTAACAAGGAGATAATGACAGTGATATGTCTGCTACAAAAGCAGGCTGAGAGCAGTCCTTGATATACTACAAAAATACCAAAGACTGTAGGCATGCTTTGAAAACTGTAGATGCAGGGGACTTACCTCAAAACCCTCAGAAGCATAATGGCTGTACCACAGGATGAACCAATGCAGAAAAACAATGACCAAAATACAATTGTGAACCTAAAATTTTGATGGGTGGCTGTACTTGCCATTGGACTTTGGGCCCAGGCCCAAAATTAATGATTCCATCCAAAAGCTATGACACTCACTGGATTCTTACTAGCTCCTTCCCCACCCACTACACTCATCCTCAATCATTTGCTACAGCAAGACACTGTCCCAAAACAACAGGTTCAACTGCAAGAAGTGGAGGGATGAAAAGGAGAACTCAGCCAAAGAAAATGACAGAAGAACCCTTACCAGTAGTGCCAAACAATGGCAAGTGCAGCAGCCGATGCCCAGACCTGCTACCAGGCTACACCGAGTGTCTAACTGCACAATTTGCAGTAATTTATCATGCAATAAGCAGGGGTCTGTGTGCAAGGAGAGAGGTATAAAAGAGTGGGGATTTCGTGACATTGGGCAAGCAAGCATTTGCCACAGCTTGGAGTCCCCAGGGAGCAGATATCTTAGGTCTACATGCACTTAATTGCTTCTAGAGTATTAGTTAAATAAATCATTTGAGCCCATTCTTGAGTTAAAGACTGTCTGTTGCTTTTGAATTCAAATCAAAAAATCTATTACATTGTTTACTTGTAGAGTGAGGACTAGTAACAAAGAGCCCCAAACTCTTGCAAAGTCTGAGCACGATGCATTTGGCCAAGTTTGTAAACTTTGTGCCACAGTCAAATCTTATTATAAGGGCTTCAAACGTTACGCTATGTAATCCTTCACACCTGAGTAATAGCAATGAAACAGCCACAAGATACTTACCACCACTGCAACATTACACCACTAAGACTTTAGGGTATGTACTATCAAACTTTATCGATGTCTTTTTCTCTTACTTGTCATGATACACGTGACCTCGCCTCACTACGTGTAATCAGTAGTCGTAGCAGTTCCCTTGACTTAGTCCATTACGTTCTCAGGTATGTTATCACTACGATATTTATCACTTCATCATAATATATATCACGTTCTCAGTGCTACTGACGCGTCGCGTTGCGAATCCCTGGTCAAAGCCTTACATTACTGACATGTTATAGATATGGTAGTAGGATCTGACACGGATACTTACGTCAAGAAGACATCTGACACTTGGCGGTCGCAAGGTAAAATGTATATTCCAACCGCTGTCCCACGTTTCGCCCAACTCGGTCCCTGGATATAGAGATGCTTTTTCTCGATCATATGAATGTGTCATTGTGGCGATTTGTATCCGCGCCCGCCATGCACCGCTGCAGTCACGGGGGTCATTCCATCGTTCGATCTCACGCCGTGCTATTCTATATCGACTCGATAGAGATTTACCCTGGATTTTCATCCGTATGCTCGGGTGTTTTCTGTATTAGTTGACCTGACCATTGCCTTTCCAGGACGCTTTTAGGGGGGTACAACGCCAGCTTTTTGGAGGTGCGAAAGCTTCATCTTCAGTCTAAGTCAATTGGTACGACATCTTATCGTAGTACGTCAAAGACATCTGATGCTTTTTTGTTTATCCGTTTGCTCAGGGGATTCATATATAAAAGGGTATCACGTAGCAGCCTCTCTCTCCTCATCCTTCACAGGATATTTTTACCTCCTCGTCGTCAGCCTCAGAGTGGTATCTGTCGTAAATGCATCCCCAAGAGGTAGATGTCATCGTTGCAGGAGGAGGTCCAGCCGGTAAGCACTGTGGCACGACTATGAGACCATACACACTTTTCCTTACGGGCTACGGCCCAGGATGCGTCGTTGGCGGAAGACTTGCATACGCCGATCCTAGTTTGAAGGTCATGCTCATCGAGGGTGGTGCCAACAACCGCGATGATCCGTGGGTCTACAGGTGTGTAATGATACTTTCTTTTTTTTTTTTTCCTTTTTCACTACTGACGATGCGCAGGCCGGGCATCTACGTGAGGAACATGCAGCGGGATGGAATGTAATGCGATACCCGTACAGCTTTAGGACCTTTCGTATCGGCTTACTGTCGTTTGTTGTAACAGAAATGACAAGGCGAAGTTCTATGTCGATACTCAGGAATCGCCTCATCTCCGCGGTCGAAGGAGTATCGTTCCGTAAGTTCTCATAGAATGCAAATGACAGAGAACCTGACAAGTGTTTAACAAGCTGCGCTAATATTTTGGGTATGTGGTAGAGAATCGCAGGGACATTGACCGGCTAACGTTTGAGCTTGGCTTGGTAAAGGCGGTGGAAGCAGGTACGTTAAACCGCGGACGTTTTTCATAAACTTACTATTGAGATGCTGATATTTAGTATCAATTTCCAAGTCCGTTTTCTCAGTCTGATTGTGATTATATCTACTGACCATTCATGCATCAGATGTATACTCGTGTACGTCATCTTTTTCTTCGCTTTTTGTTATGACCTCATCCCGTAACCTATTTCAGGCTTCGGCGTCTGATTGGGGTACGTTGTAAGCATCCGAAGGGTTGAAGGTATATCTAAACCCCCCTTGAGATGACTTCAAGACCCCTGGTTGGACAGCAAAGGACTTGCTTCCGTTGATGAAACGTGTCTGTAGCTTTTGGTGACTCATTTGGACGCTCACTGATCCTCCTCATCCAGCTCGAGAACTATCAAAAGCCGGTCAACAATGATACTCATGGCTACGATGGTCCTATCGCTATCAGCAATGGAGGATCGGTCAGTGCCCTGGCTCAAGACTTCCTACGGGCAGCAGATACGATAGGAGTTCCATTCAGCGGTTTGTTTCTGTAATTTGCTTCTAGATAGCTGATTCGGCATTGAACCCCATCCTTATAGATGATATTCAAGGCAAGCCCTCTGTCGAGGGTCCACCACCAGAGGATGACTGACTGACTTATTCGTAGATTTGAACACTGCACATGCCTCTGAAATATGGGCAAAGTATATTAACAGAGAGACGGGAAGGCGCAGCGATGCTGCAACAGGTAGGTGTATTTCAACTCGACTTAACTCTGGACGTGAGGATCGTGTAACTGATCCGCTTGCGACCAGCTTACGTACACAGCGTGATGGACATTCAGTCTAACCTGTATTTACGCACGAATGCGCGAGTCTCCCGCGTCGTTTTCGAGGGAACGAAGGCTGTCGGTGTGGCTTATGTTCCAGCTCGCAATCGTGTGCATGGCGCTCAAGTCAAAGAGACTATTGTGCGCGCCCGCAAGATGGTGGTTCTCAGCAGCGGAACTCTTGGAACGCCGCAAATCCTGGAACGATCTGGTGTCGGATCGCAGGGGCTTTTACAGAATATGAATATTAAAGTCGTCAGTGACCTTCCTGGGGTAGGGTACGTGCTGTTCATTGTCCTGTGGGAATATCTCAGGAGTAGGAAATGAAACAGAGAGCAATACCAGGATCACTATACCACGCTCTCTAGTAGGTCATTTCGAAATGGATCAGCCTTCAAGTTTGGCTAAAAATTCTCCCTCTAGTCTATCGAGCGTCCAACGAATCTTTTACTCTCGACGACTTTCTTCGAGGCGACAAAGAGGTGCAGAAAGAGGTCAGCCTTCGTTTTCAATATCAAGTCTTTGAATCTGACAAGAGTATCAGTTATTCGCGGAATGGGAGACTAGCCCAGAAAAAGCTAGACTTTCGTCGAATGCCATTGACGCGGGATTCAAGGTTTGCGCAGATTTTTCTTATCAGACTGAACTGTGTATCCAATGCCGTTTAGATACGCCCGACGGAGGAAGAACTCAAAGAGATGGGACCCGAATTTAATGAGCTTTGGAATAGGTATTTCAAAGACAAACCAGATAAACCGGTCATGTATGTCGTACCCTTGACTATTCCACGCTGATGTTATATTCATTTTTCTTCAGGTTCGGTTCGATCGTCTCTGGAGGTATGTTGTTCTGTATTATGAAGGGTATATTGACATTTTGGATAGCATACGCCGACCATACTTTGCTGCCCCCTGGCAAATATATGACCATGTAGGTTTTTGATTAATATTGCACCCAAATGGCAGACTCATATACACGTGCAGATTCCAGTATCTGGTATGTATTTGATACAAGGAAGGTGACGTCGCTATATCTCATTTTTCTAGGAATATCCTGCCAGCCGTGGAAAGGTTTGCCTTGCCTTTCTCATTTCTACCTATCCCTTCTCTAAATGCATGATAGATTCACATCGCCTCTACTAATCCGTACATGGAACCATTCTTTGACAGTGGATTCATGAACAACAAGGCAGACTTTGCGCCCATCCGATGGAGCTACAAGAAGACGCGTGAAGTTGTGCGTAGGATGGACGGTATGTCGTGTCACCATCTTCAGTTCCAATCTCATGGAAGCGATTAATCCTAGCCTTCCGTGGTGAGCTTACTTCGCACCACCCACATTTTCATCCCGCGTCGCCAGCAGCTGCGCATGATATCGACATTCAAACGGCCAAGCAGCTTCTCCCCAATGGCTTCACAGTTGGTATCCATATGGGTAAGTTATCGTGCGGTGTATGGATCCCTTGATAACATTGTTGACCTTGTCTTGTCAGGCACTTGGCACAAGTCAGCACACTTTAGCAGTTTTGCCTGAATATTCACTAAATTCAACAGGCCAGGAGAGATGTACAATGCAGCCAAAGTGCACAAGGATATAAAATACTCCGCCCAGGATGACAAGGCTATTGATGAATGGATCGCTGGTATGCTGGGATTTTGAGCTCATTTTCAGTGACGTGTACCCTAAGTGTGATGTATAGATCATGTAGAAACTACCTGGCATTCGCTCGGTAAGCTTTTTCTTCATTTCTTTGCATTTACTTGCTTTTCAACTAGTATTGATTGTGCAGGGACTTGCGGTGTGTGATCCCTTGTCTTATTGGAGAAGAAAATCTTATATCAACAGCCATGAAACCGAAGGTGGAGGGCGGTGTAGTTGATGGCCGGCTCAATGTCTATGGTACACAGAATCTGAAATGTGTCGACCTGAGCATTTGTCCTGTATGCATTCGGTTTCGTAACCAGTCTATGTCAATTTTGAGTGACAGGAATTTTACAGGATAACCTGGGTACAAACACATATTCTTCTGCACTCCTGGTTGGTGAGAAGGGAGCTGATCTCATTCTCGAGGAGCTTGGTCTGTGTCATCCCTGCCTTGCATGGTTGGGTTTCTCGCTGAATCTGTTAACAGGGCTCAAAGTCAGACTCCCACATGCACCTGTCCCCCACGCCCGCATTCCAAAGGGAGTTCCCACTACTCAACCAATCCTCTGAACAATCGGAGAATATTTCGGTTGTAAAGCTTCGTCACTTGCGCCAATGAGGGAGTGTATTGATATGTCGGCTTCGAAATGACGCAGACTAAGAATATAAGAGAATTCCCAAAAAGACTATAAAAAGTGCTGAAAACTGTGAGCAACAGCATCGAAAACTGTAGAAATGGGAAAGTCTTGCACCCAATAAACCCTGGCAACGTGTTACAATGACAACCAAGGCATGAACCACAGCAGAAGGATGAGCCATCCCAGAATGGAATACAGGAGTGATGGCCAATTGTAGCAATACCGGAATACAGAAGTGATGAGGTGACAGTCAATGATGAAGTAATAGCAGGTATAGGAAAAGGACCCAACCTGCAAAACTGGGGTAATGCCAACTTGTCAGGGAATGAGATAGACCCTGAGACACAGCATCAGATTCTAGGAGAATGCAGTAATCAGCACAATAAGGAAACCATCATGATAACTAAACTAATGGAAACCCCAGACCCCAAGGAAAAGGGACAGGATGAGGGAAAGGGAACCCACCCAACTTGTGAAGAGCTTTAGGAAAGATTGCACTTGAAGTGTAAAGTGGAGAATGAAATATACCAATTAAGAAAAGAACTGAAAAGGAAAGATAAGGGAAAGAAATAGTACAAGCACCAGAAATCAGAACCTTTGTCTGATGAACTGCAAGATATGGTTGCAAAAGTCACTAATAGGACTCAGAAGCCCAATTGAGCAGTAACAACAGCAATTTTATCCAAAAACCTGAAACCTGTGGATCAGGTTGCAAAGAACATTGCCCCAGGACAGGCTTTTGACCATATGAGGGAGAGAAGAGGACTCTGGACCCTCAGACTCCTCCTCAGAGTCATCAAGCTCCTCAGAATCATCAAATGGGTCAGACCCAGAGAGAGAAGTAAGTGCTGACCTGCTCAGGGAAAGGAGTGATTCAGGATCACTATCTTCCAGCTCCTCAGAAGAGGATGGGAAGAGTCAGAAACACCAGAAGACACATAAGAGAACATTCC
Source organism: Termitomyces sp. DKA19 (assembly GCA_018851325.1). Lineage (NCBI taxonomy): Eukaryota > Fungi > Basidiomycota > Agaricomycetes > Agaricales > Lyophyllaceae > Termitomyces > Termitomyces sp. DKA19. The sequence continues at coordinate 4,517 of JABCKS010000691.1, read as the reverse complement.
AAAAGAAGATGGAGAAAATACCAAGATCATTAATCAAGTCTATGGCCACCAGCAAAATATGCAGGAACATTGGTTCTCCAAGCCTTCCTCCAATTTATGGCACACTGTATGTCCTATGTGAAGTATGGGTTAGCACAAAAAGAGTGAGAAGTATTGGTAGTTTCCAAATTCCTTACAGGCAAGTATGGACATTCTATTCTCAGGATGTCTCTCAGGCTCCTGAAGAGTGGACACTGGAACAATTCTTCAAAGAACTTTTTTATGACTGTTTTCCAATAAATTATTGCATTAAGTAAAGGAATAAATTACAACACCTATGTCAGGGACAGATCACTGTTCATGACTATGTGGAGGAGCTGCAGGAACCTTTCACTATAGTTGGATCAACAAACCTTAAAGAAAAAGTGGTTAAGTTGTTCAATGGATTTTGTATCTCAGTTCAACAGGAGTTATACCACCTAGGATTGAATTCTGAAATCTTGAAATAGAAGAAAGTAGTGTTAAAAGCAGAATTCATTGAGATGGCAGAATCTATAGATCTAGAATTTGGTGATGGTCAGTTAGCTGGGACTGGGCTATACCACTCAAGGAAAGATAATTATCACCCTCCTTATAAATCCCAGTAGAATTGTGATTACAAAAAAAAGGGGTTCTCAGATAGTGATCCTGCAAGAAAGAGAAATACATCACCTCCCCATTATGAAAGGAAAACTAGCCAGATGCCCCTGTATTCAGCTAAGCAGGGTACATCTTACAGTCAGGATGATCAGTGGGGAAACAAAGAAGGAAATTTTAAAAATAAGAAACCAGAGGAACATAAGCAACTCACCAAAGAAGAGGAAGAGAATTATCAAGCCCAAAACTAATGCTTCAATTGTAGGCAGCCTGGCCACCTGGCCAGAAACTGCCCAAAAGGAAGATCAGCCAACTCAACTAACCCTGGCAAGCCATCTGGGTTGAAATTGTACAGTGTAAGAGGCAATTTGAAAGAAATTGGCCTTTGTAAAGAAGCCCTGGGCCAGACTACTGAAGGCCTTTTTGTTGGAATGATGGCCAATAGAACATGCCAATGGAAGGCAGAGAACTCAAAGGAAAAAGAAAAGAGGCCAAATGCCAGACCCTAACCTGGGCCCTAACATACTGACTAGTGTGGAGTGGGTCTATAGGCATGAAAAAAAATCTGGCTGGCACCAGAACAAAACTTTGGAAAAAATGTCCATAGTGTCATGGTCATAAGCCCCAAGAAAAAGATGAGGATTAGTATGGGAGAAGAAGAAATCCTGAGGAAGGCCTCATCAAGTAGGCTGTGCAGCTGCCCAAAAACTGGACTTCCTGTTGGAAGTCTTGCAGCTATATTCAGGTGACCCATCCAATGTTCCACAGCAAAAATTCAGGCATTTCTACTTCTATGAGGCTGCCAATGTGGGACTGTACCTCTAGGATCAGCTGCAGGACTGTAAAACATTGATCCATATTTGACATGATAGTACAGGAAGGGTTTGCAGCAGGGCTGTGGTATGCTAGAGAGTGCAATGATGTGAGAGATGTAACCCTATACAAAGAAATAATGCTATGAAAGGGAATACTACCCACACTATGCCAAAACCTCTGGTGATTGTTATCAAATTGGATGGACATAGAGTACATGCCCTAGTTGACTTGGGATTACTGGGAGATTTTGTTTCAACAACTACAATAGGACAATTGAAGTTAGAGAGAATAGAATTGAGCAAGCCAGTACTAGTACAACTAGCAGTACAGGGGTCATGATCTAAGATAGATTATGGAACAACAGCCATGTTGGAATACCAATAGATTGCTGAAGACAGGTATTTTGATGTAATGAACTTACAAGACTATAATGTAATACTAGGGACTCTATAGATATTCCAGCATAAGGTCACTTTTAGTCTGAACCCTCCTCAAGTTGTAGTAGGTATTAACAGTGTCCTGGCCATAATTGAGGGAAGGGGAGTGGCTAGGTTAGCCTCACAAGCAATAGAATTGTACTAGGAGAATCTAGAAAGGGTAAGAAGCAAACTTCATAAGTATGGTGCACTACTATGCAAGGCAGCAGAGGACACACCACTGCTACCCTTAAGAGTGATTAATCATGAAATACCCTTGATAAATGACAAGAAAATATATATATGGTGACTGTCATGCTGTCTGGAGGCATTAAAACACTAGTAGAATGAGAAGAGGGCTACTTACATCAGAACTGGCTATTAGGAAGTTACTGCAGCTAGAAATGCAGTTCCAATGATGTTCTTAAAAAAACTAGGCAAAACTGGGGAAATACCTTGTCTGCAAATTATCAGTGATCTATGGGCAAGGAATGCAAATACATACAAGAAGTCATCCACCATTGCCTGACATGGAAGGTATTCTGTAATGGGCAGCCCAAGCAACATACTAATTTATCATTGATGGACAGAATGCATTATGAACA
>JABCKS010000690.1:0-13509 GCA_018851325.1 Termitomyces sp. DKA19 | reverse complement strand
TGGGGACTCAATTATTATCATTGTCTACAGGTTATAGGCCCTGTTTGCACTTCTTTTTTGTTGAGCCTCTGCTCTGATATAAATGACTCAAACAAATACATTACTGCTACATTCCCATACTACATAGCCTTAAATGGATATCCACACATTCCGAAAACCTGCCAAACTTTCCCAAAGAAGCACACTTTGACAGCACAAACTACACCATCTTTAAAAACCATGTCCTGATCACTGCATGAGCCACAAGGCACCTGTGGGTACCTGGCTGACACAATCAAAGAGCCAGTAATAGCACTAAATATAAGAAGTTGAGACAAAGCCTACTGAGTGGTCATCAAGGAACCCATCATTAAAGGAATAGGAAGCAGAGCACCAGGCCTCATTATCTACAACACAAACAACCATTGTGGATGGGCCATTGCAGCACATGGCAAGTCCAAGGTCTTACTCTGTAGTTTTATAGCATTTAATTGTGATTAGGAAACAACAACTCATAATACTACATTGTTAGGACTGTTCAACAAGTGCAAGACTGCACAAGGAACAAAATTGCTTGGTACATGGCTCAAGCAACCTCTTATTAACTTCATGAGATTTGTAGGCTCTATTTACATGTAGAAAGTTGCTGTTCTTATAATCAATGATCCCCTGGTAAATATCAAAGCCTGGTTGGAACTTTTGTCCAAGACACCAATACCATTGCAGTCTCCAGGTCCATTTCCATTTCCACACCTTTACCATTATCACCAATGCTCAGGTTGATTCTTCCTAGGATGATTATATGAAAGCCATGCCAGACATACATTCAGTCAATGGTTCCAAAAATCAGTAGCATCTCTTGAATATGTTATCCATATCTATCAAAGTTGTTATCAAAGTATGTTCCCTCTCTCATACATAATGTCTTTTTCCAACTATATAGCTTAGCCTCCTGGCCCAATCAAAGCTTTAGAGGGCACATAGACAGAAAAAGAAGGGCATACTGCACTTGTTGAAGAAATATATCTAAAACCACTCAAGGTTTAGTATTCATATCCTCCAAATTATGGAAGACTTTCTTTGAATATGATTTTCCCAACTGTCTGACAAAGGATAGTGAAGATGGTGTTATGGGAGACTCTGATCAAGATCCTGACAATCAGTTGCAGGAACTCTGGAAATGCATAGAAGAGTTTTGCCCTCAGATTAAAAAATAACCACTGGTTGGAGTCAGTACTTTCTTCACTTTAAGGTTTTCCTTGCTAGAATGGACTACTATAATATTGAATTGTGCTTTGATATGTTCTATATATTAATTACCTGATGGTATGTTCAAGGTATGAAGTCTGCAAACAGGAAAGATTCAGGAACAGGGATGTAGTGGCTGTCTAGCTGTTATTTCAAGTCATTAACCTAAGCAGAGGTGAACTGAAAATGCTACCAGTGTTGAAATCTATCACATTAATTGACAAGAGCTTTTGAAGGGTAGATTTGTCAATCAAAGGAATGTAAGGCAGAAGAAAACTCAGATATATCATATTGATATATATAAGCACAATAAATACAATATTTCATGGCTCTGAGAATAAGAGTCCTGGTAATTATTTAAGACATGATTATAGGTCACATGCAATATTAACACAATTATGATTACCAAATCAGCTGCTCCAGAAACAGATGACAAAGTATGGCATGTGGCTTTAGATTTGTTCAAAATGCAAGTTCATATGCAATATTGACACAATCATGATCACCAAAACAGCTGCTCCAGCAACAGATTACAAAGCATGGTATATGACTTTGGATTAATTTAGCATTGACAAGCTGATCATTGGCTTATCAAGTGATTTTAATTATCCAACTTTGTAATTTCTGAATATTATGGACTTCTAAGCATAATGTTGCCTCTGTCTTACAGAGCTGTTAGAAAGATGGTATACCTACTATATACCATATTGCTGTAAGAGTATATTCAAGAAAAAAACAATAACAATAGCTATAGGGAATAAAAATAAAATAATAAAGTAAAAGAAAAGAAAATAAAAAATAAAAAAAGGTGAAAACCAGTTGATAGAGAAGTAACTGGAAGGGAGCAAAATATGATGACAACCTCTGGCTATATTGTGGGCTATACACTACATGTATATTAGAAAGGTAACTGAAATGCAGCAAAAATTGAAGATAGCCACTAGCTCTATTGTGGGCTATACATCATATGTACACTAGAAAGATAGCCAGAATGCAGCAAAAATTGAAGATAACTACCAGCTACATTATGGGCTATACATCACATGTATATTGGAAAGGTAGCTAGAATGCAGCAAAAATTGTAGACAGCTACCAGTCATATTGTGGGCTATACATCACATGTATATTGGAAAGGTAGCTAGAATGCAGCAAAAATTGAAGACAACTACCAGCTACATTATGGGCTATACATCATATGTACATCGAAAAGGTAGCCAGAATGCAGCAAAAATTGAAGACAACATTGGCTACATTATCAGCTATACATTATATATTAGGTCACATGGCAACAAAATTTGAAGACAAAATTTGGTATGGGATTAAGAAGTAAAGCCTTGGTTACTTCATAGACCTTGGAATCCTGTGCACCTAGGCACCAAAATAGACAAATCTGCAGCACAAGTATGTTTCCAATGTTATGACAACATCATATCAGCATATAGTATATTATTGTCTATCATTGTTCCTTCTGTTACTGGTCCCAATTAGTTAATAGTTTGTAGTCATCAGCCTCCACTTTGTCATATGGCTATAGTCAGTGGCCTTTGTACTTAGTCATAGGTACTTAGTCATCAAGTAGTCTTGTAGTATAAGGGGGACCTGAGGATAGGATATCCCCAGTCTGGACAATAGCATTGCTTCTGAGTTCTTCACTAGCATCACTGTAAGCTTGGCTAGTGTGGCCCCTTTCCTTCTGCCTTGCTCTCCACCTTTACCTCTGGTTGTCACCTGTCTCTTACTTACCATGCCTCTGGCCAGCTTGCTCATTGCTTGCCTCTTGAGTAGAGAGTCAGGTCATGGGTGGTAGGCTTGGTTTGGACTCTCCATTGCCAACAATCCCTTACATCTATGGTGTCAAAGAACAAGAATATTGTAGGATGTTATTGGGTCTTTGCAAATAAATTCAATGTGGAAAAGTAGATTGTGTGGTGCAAGGTAAGGTTAGTAGCAAAGGGTTTTTCCCAGGTGGCTAGAGAGGACTTTGATGAGACCTATGCAACAGTAATATATCTGGAATCTTTTTGAATGTCATCAGCAGTGGCAGTGCAAGAGGGTTTCTAAATCTGACAGGTCAATTTTATATTGGCTTACCTCAACAACCTACTCAAATATGAGGTATATATGCATTTACTACCAAGTTCCTCAGGAGGGGAGGAAAAGCTGGCAAGACCTAGAAAACCTTATATAGCTTCATGCAGGGTAGATACAATTAGTATTGGACCTTAGATGGCACTTATATCAACCTTGAATACATAAGATTTTAGGCAGATCTATATGTCAGGTTATAAAAGTGCAGACATAAAGTAACAAGTACTAACACATTCAATAATGACATATTTAGACTGTCATTGATAGAGAAGGGACTACAGCTTATTAAGGAAGAACTGGCAAGGGCTTACAAGATGAAGGATTCAGACAAACCCATATTCATCCTTGGAATAGCAATTTCCTATAATCCCAATACAAAGTAAAACTCACTATCTCAGAAGGCATATATTATCTGAGTCCTCAACTGCTTCAGGATGACTGACTGCAATCCTAGACATATACCATTACTATTTAGCACAATACTCACCAGTGACATGTCCCCAAAAAATGACACAGAACATGCTATGTAGAACAAGCCATATCCATTGATTGCTGGGAGCCCTGATGTGGATGTAAGTGACAACATGACCTGACCTATCATTTGCCATAATACTACTTGCCCACTTCCAATTAAACCCTGGCCTGGCTTACTGTAAAATCACTCTTACACATACTAGTCTATACAAAGGGCACTCTTAACTACCACCTCCAGTACTCTGAGGATCTAAAAGGATCTACAAAGCCAACAGGGTACATTGATGCAGAATATAGAGGGAATCTGGATACTAGATGATTAACATTGGAATACATATTTATGATGGCTGGCAGGCCAGTCTCATGGAGTTCAAAATGCCAACAGACAGTTGCTCTTTCCACAACTGAGGTGCAGTACATAGCAATGATGCACAGATCCTAACAAGCCCTCTGGATGCACATTTCCTTAGCCAAGATTGACCTTGAACAACCTCTTCCAGCCAGACTTCATGTCAATAACAACTCTTCCATTGCATTAGCTCAGTCAACAAAGGGGCATCCACACACAAAACATATTGACATTTGACATCACTACATTCGTAAGTACATACAAGAAGGTGACATTGAAGTTATACATATCCCATCCTTCAAAAACTTGACCAACATTTGCACTAAGCCACTCCTATGATCTGCTCATAATTTTTTTAGCCAGACTTTTGGGACTGAAAATACAAATGGTCACACAAGTCAGACAGTGTTAAAGAATGACTTATACAACCATATATTATACCTCCAATTATGTGGAGATTTTCCTTATAGATACCTCATGATTATTTTCCCTCTCCTAGACTGGTGTAGCCTGGATAAGTACTTGCTAGTCTTTGGGACAAACCTTAAATATTTTTTTCTCTTAACTTAAATGTATATAGACAGCCACTCTCAGTCAACTACTTCTTGTAGTGTGACTGAGGGTGAGTCAAATTACTTACTTATACCTTACTCTTATTGATGGCATCCTGTAGACTCAATTGTTATTATTGTCTATATGTTTTATATTATTCAACTACTTCTTATAGTGTGACTGACTCAATTATTATTATCAACTACACTTATAGTGTCTATTAATCTAAATCCCTCTGGTACAGATTCTAACAATTGCTAGGATCTATTGTCAGCTCAGAACATTCCAGAGGTTGTGCTCTTATAATCAACCATGTTGGGACTGAAAGGGTAAGGCACTGTAAACACCTGGCCAACACATTGCAGATATCACATCCATTTTTACCATTGTTTCACAGTGCAAACAAAGTAAACACACAATATATATTCAGCCTATAGACTAATGAAATGTCATCAATCACTTATACAACAAACTGAGGGTGAGCCAAAATATTTACATTGACTTATGGACATATCACTTACTGTGCCATAGATCAGACTAATTGTGTCTGTATAATACTAGTTTTAGATTCTAACAAACCAACTTGTTAATAATCTCCTCATTGAAACATCATATATAAACATGACATCATGTGATTTGGGGACTTTGTACATTTCATAGTTGAAATAAAGTCAAGTAAACAATTTAGCAGTTGCCATATTGAAGTATTACAGTACATGATGAGCCTGATTAAGAATTTGAGAATGATTTTTGGATTGCAAAATCTACACAATATCTGTACTAATCATATCCTTGGTAAAGGAACAGTGTACTGTGTAGCAATGAATGCTTTATAGGTCTTTTGATTATTGTACAAAGAGTTTGCCCTTTAACTATACTTAGCATTGTCAGTGAGGAGTACATCCTCTAACTTATTGACTAAATGAAACACTTTGGCATTATTGATCAACAGCTTCAATATCTGCAAATCACCTCTTGGTAGAGCTCCACTTAACAAATAATGGCTTGGATTTCAAGCCATGTACTTACTAGTGACAATGAATAATATATAAGACTGAGCCTAGCTCACCAGCCACAATCTAAGCTTGTTACTATGTTACTTATGCAGATATCTACCTATACTACTTATAGTAGCTATAGACATATCAGTAAGGATAAGCTACAATAGACTTATTGAATGAGCAAATAATTAGTTAAATAAACAAAGGAAAGGGCATATGGGGTAGCATCAAAACCTCTGTAGGGAAGGCTTGCCACCATAGCAGTAAAAGTACACCAAGCTGAGCATTGCTGGGACATATAAATATAATGTACTGATAAGAGAGAAAGAAGAACAACAATTATATGCCTGCTTTCAGTACTACTATGCATTGAACTTGGCCTCAAATGCAGTCATATAGAATACAAGTGCCAGGTTGAGGCAAAGTAAAAAGATTGACATTTGTCTTCCAATGTGAGTACTTGATTGGAATCTGAACCAAAAATCTTTGAAATACTTAGGACTCAATTCAGATAGTAAGCTGAGTAATGTAGCCACCAAACTGTTTATGGTTCACACTTTGTAAATAAAAACCAGTCAATTCTGTCTACAAAGTATGAAGTAAGGTGCTACCTTATGTAATTACAATAATAGTATTTACAGGTAGTGTCATATAATGCTAGTAGGATATAAAAATATAATATTATAATTATTAATATATAATACTTGTTCATATTAAGAGTATAATGGGCACTCCATGAAATACCCCCCTTTTAAGTCCATCAATGAACTTACAAACAGAGTAAAAAGAAAACAGACAAAGCAGGGGCAGGATATGGCATCCCACCCATAAGTCAGCACCAGGGCCCTAATTAGGCTCTCTACATTGAGAATAGCTATAGGCTCAGATAGTTCTATGTGAAAAAAGGTGGGCATAGAGATATCTCAACACATTGCCTAAATCTGCATTGAGTGATAGATTGTAATTATGAACTACAATTAGTAGTTCATCCTGCTTATTGATCCATTCATGAGAATGATGCTTCTTCACTACTTACAATGTCAGCTCAGTGCTCTGATGTAGCATTAGCTGTATCAGTGGAGCTGCTCATTCTAGCTTCAGGTGCAATGGGAGTAGCAATGTCAGTCACTACAGCTACATATGAAGGGCCAGGAATAGGGGTTGTCTCTGGGGTGGTCTTAGCAGGTGCTGAAGGTCTGCCAGAAGTCCAATTCCATTGGACTCCTCCATAGGTGCATCCCAGAAGGACACAATAGAGCTCACAGAGGAAGTGAGAGTAGTTTCTACTGCTGATGATGAGGGCCCTGCCTCAATTACAATGGCACATGGCAGAAGGGCCATGGATAATAGCTCCTCTGCCTCTCCTAAGGTGGCATTGACCACCTTTGCAGAGTATTGCAGAAGGTGAGAGAAGATGGATGACTCCCTGTAGCACAGCCATTTGGCCACATGCAGTAGAAAGTTACCACAGCTCTCTTGCAGTTGTAGGAGCACTCTAAAGCACTCCCTGCTGTCATTAGTGGGTGTACACCACCCATTGTACCCCACTAAATGAGAGGGCATGCCTATAGACCAGAGTTGACAATGATGTTCATTGTCAACCTATGGTAAACAGGTCTATGTACATTGCACTGCCTGACCAGTGGTGATCCAGGAAGCATATACCATGGGTATATGCATGGTTCACCCAAGCAGGCAGCACACAGTTTGTGAGAAGGTGGCATATAACCTTCATTTTGCTGAGATTGTTAATTTGCATAGGCAACACTTGTAGCCTATGCAGAGTGAATGTGTAGAGTTTGATCAGATTATAGTCCCCTGCATAAGTGCAGTAGCTATCAACTGCATCTCAATAGGGACAGAATTGAGCTACCATAATAGCAAACAGCTGTATATAGGCTGTTCATGTATAAGTCAGGGCCAATGCCTGACCTAATATGTAGCCAAAGACCAATCATCAGTCCACATGCAATGAAGCATTGATGGCCACACTTGAGTGCAGGTTCTGAAAACCTGTGTGGCTATAGTGCATAATATATTACACCTACACATCAATGTTGAAGTGCCAGTCAATCAGGACTTGATTAAGTCCCACTCAGATGCAGTTATCTGTACAGCAAAGCATGGCCAATAAGCAGGATGGCAAGGGGACCAATTGCCAGTGACAGTCCCCCTTTGCCAGAGAAGTGGCTAGCTCCTCTAGAGCCAACTCCAGGACTTGCCACATAGTGCAATCCAGCCAGTCTGGAACAGTATAGAAGGATATCTGGTGGAATTCCTGGATGAGGAGAGTGGCATATACTCTTCCCCTCATAGTGATGCAAGCATTTGGCTTGCAGATAATCTGGAGAATCTGCTATAGCTGTTGCAAGTTCATGGGCATCCCTTGAGGAGCCCATTGCTACAGTTGATCATACTATGGGGATAAGTGTGCTATCCCTACCATTTCTGTCAACCAGGCAAAGAGTCCCTTGTTGCTTATGCTTGTTCTTATGACAACATGCAGCATCATTGTCATCTGGGTCACTGTCCAAGATGCATTGCTTGGACATTGTGACATTGTCTTCATCATTGCTCCCTAAGTCTGAGGCAGCTGCAGCACCAGCTGCCTCTTAGAAAGCTTGTCCTTTGGTGACAAAGAACTCTTTGTCATGGGGGTCCTGATGCACTGATGGAATGTGCTTATGGGACAGGGTGCTGGGGATAGTATAGGTCCTTGGTTTAAGGACCTCAATGACTCCAGCCTCTGATCCCTGCAGCACATTTGTGGGATAGGCTATCAGGGTGGCAATGACTGCCAGGTTGTCAGCCTCTGTTGTTGTTGCAGCTGGCTTTACAGAGCCAGCTTTAGTAGTTGCTAGCCTTGATGGCACAGCTTTAGCATATACTGGCTTCAAGAGTCCAGCTGCAGCCTGGGGCACCCAAAAGTCTGGGCACACATCTATCAGCTAGTCCTTGCCAGTGGGAATGATACCATTGTAGAGCATCAGTGGTGCCCTCTGAATCAATGAACCTTCAAGGGGCACAGAAGGCCCTGTATGAACCTTCTAGGGGGGATGCAACTCACTTTCTCAAAGCTGACTGGAAGAGGTCCAAAAAGGCCTTGTCCCTCTGACTTTGGACTATATCAAGTTCATTAAGAACTTGAGGCTAGTGCTAACTGCATTATGGGATTCTCAAGGACATCAGATCTGACATCTTCTAGCACTCTGACATTGTGTAGCTGCTGAAAGAGGTGACCAATTTGCTCATTGGCCATAGTTGAGGGCTTGGGCTCTTTAGCTTTGCCCTTACCCTTCTCCTTTGCCAAGTGTTGCTTGACCATCTTCCAGACAGTCAATGAGGACTCAGACTCTGTTGCCAGTGCAGATGACAATGTGTCAGTCATTGCCTTCTGTTTGCCTTTAGTCATGGGGGTGGCTTTTGGTTGTCCTGCCATGCCTGACAATGATGAGAGTGCATCTGGAGGACACACCATGGTGAGCAGCAGTAGTATCCCTCAACACTTACATCCAAGCTACCAGAGCACTTCTCTATCTGGTCATGTGCACCCATCCTGACACTGCACACACTGTAAGAATACTGTACTCATGCCCAGGACCCAAACATTGGAAGCTTGTTAAACACCTTATGTAATATGTTTGGAGAACTCTCAACTACAAGATTGAGTACTCAGCAAATGCTGCCACTATTGCAACATCTCTGCTTATGGCATTTATCAATGCCAACCATGGTGGAAACCTTGACAATGGTTAATCTAAAAGAGGCTCAGTCCTCATGGTTGCCAGTGGTGCAGTTAGCTGGATGTCCAGCTGCAAACTATTGCTGCAAGCAAAACCGGTTGGGAGATATGTTACCTGCAGAACTTTCTTGCAGATATTGGAGCGCCACAGTCAATTCCATTAACCGTGTATGTTGACAACCAATCTGCAACCTCCGTCTCGACGCAACTGCAGCATATGGGTTGCCTCAAACATCTTGACAGGCAATGGTTTCGGCTGAGGCAAGCCGTCACTGATGGAAAAATCAAGCCAGACTTTATACCTTCAGAAGAGATAGCTGCGGATCTACTCACTAAGACACTCTCGTGCGACGTTGTGGATAGTTGCGCAGGAAGATAGGAGTTTTAGGGAAATTCTCACAAGATGAACTTCGGTGACGTGGTGAGCACTCCGTCAGGTGGGAGTGTTGAGATATCATATGCCGAGGGTGCGACACACTAGTCTGCCCATTCAAGTTCATCCGTTCACTCACATGACGCGTAGATAGTTTTGCCAACCTTGGATCGTGTTCTTCATTCTGAACACACGAACCCTTCAGGTATGCACATGTACCCAATGTCAAATATAATTTATCCTGAACACACGAACCCTTCAGCGTGCGTAAGTGTCAATAGTCTATTTACTTCTTTTACGGTTTTAGTGTCTGTTCCCTTCCCTGTACATATCCTTGTTGCAACATTTACTGTCCGCATTTTGGACTTCATATGTTTTGCATATTGTGTGGGCCGCGCCAACTATCTGGAAAACGACTGTAACTTATGTATATCCCGGTCCCGCGAAAGTATGACGATATCCTGGTATTATCCGATACTATGGCACTACATCAGGAATTCGCATGATAGGAAAGGTCTATCCGAGACTCAACAACGCAGGACTAGTTCTCAATCGGCTTTTTGAAGGACCAGCACGCCATTTCCACTATTGGCAGCGACAACAACCGTCGCGAGGCCCCCGATCGTTCTCTTCATTTCTGCATCGAGGCCTCCGTACTCAACAACGAAGTCGGACAAGTCCCTCGAATCCATGTCTGCTTGAAGATGCTCTCTTCGCCCCACTACAATTAGCAGTCGTGTCCCTGGCTGTGCAAGGGCATGTGCTTCGCGAATGACTGCATGCAGAGGAAAGGTAGTAACATATTCTTTGAATGCAATGCGAGGGAGGGGGACGTCCGAAGATATAGACGGGCATGCAGAGGTATAGTATTTCCAAGCCTCATCGTCTGCAATCTCTGGATCTATGTCGTGTTTACCAGTCGCTGGGATCATTGAGGCAGTTTTGTTCTTCCCGATGAGTCTCACGACCGTAGCTGATATCGCGTCATTCTCGCATAGCTGAACCACGAAGTCCAACGCGAGACGATCGTCAGGTCCACCGAGGAACGGGAGAAAAAGATGGTGACGAGTCTTTCCCTCCGCCGGATTCTGTATGTTCCGGTCGATGAACACAGCAACGTCGGTCCTGGCGTTCTCGAAAATGGTTTGCAGGAAGTGGGGATGCGTCCGCGCAGACGGCTTCGCAGGCACGTTGGCGGCGCCTGCCTTGCCAGCCCCGCTATGCCCAAGTGGGAAAGAAGATCCAGTTGGAACTGACTGGTGGTGTGAAGGATCAACAGAAGGCAGGAGCCAAGGAAGAACAATCAAATCTGAGCAGTGGCTGTGTGCACGGTCTATGACAGTGTGTGCGAGACCGTCGTAAGTTGCGGTGTCTATGGCTGGTTTTATGGGAATGGTATGCAGGCGGCCAAACATGTTCAAAATCACAAGGAGAGGATCTGTTTTGATAAGTGTGTCAGAAGATTTCGTGACGGCGCATGCACGGTCCGAGAGTTCGACCAGACGCAGAACCTCGATTGACGGTGCCGCACGTTTTTGCATGCGTTTGTGATGGATGGAGGAAAAGCAAGGCCTGAAGAGATTGGTGAATGCCATGACAGCTGGTAGATGTTCGACCTTGTCGAGAACGACGACGATGCGCCCCTTCGACACGTTTGAGCCGCGCAAAGTATCAGAATATTGAGAGTCGTCGGATATGACGTTTCCGAGCGTTGTCCTTTCGGCGACAGTACGTCTGCGAATTCTGGGAGGATAAAAATGGATAACAAGTGGCGTAGTCAAAAAGGTAAGGACGAGTGCCTCGAGAACGAACATCGTGAACACGCGCTGATGAACGTGATTGAGCCTGAAATCTGATGAACGAAGGGTACTCACTGGAGTAAAAATGCCTGCTGATAGGCCGACATCAAGGACTATCAACTCTACTAACCTAGGTGTTGGCATTAAACTCGGGAGATCATGCATCCTAACTCACTCACCCCTTGCAGCTCATAAAGGAACCAATCGCTCCAGATTCCCTCCAACTAAATCCCGCAGTGTATTTAGCGGCGATAGCACAGCTACCAAACTTACTAACAAAAGCTGCAACTATGATTGAGATGGTGTAAACCCATGTAATACCTAAACTTGATGGGAGAGAGCTGCTCAATGCTGATTGTCTTACATACCATTGTTGAGGAAACATAAATCAGTTGACATCCCCAATAGTATGAAGTACTATGGAATGTGAGTATTGAAGGAGGACCACCGAAGATTGGGGCATACAAAAGGGAGGAAGATTATCTCTACCATGTCCCCAAGTTTTTCGATCATCGAGGTCGCAAGGTTACCCTCACGTGGAATGATCAGGCCCGTGAGGAAAGCACCTAACAGCTGTCTTTAACTTTAGATTGCCTCAACTTTATGCAGAAAACGTCACCAAAGATTCCATGGACACCGTTAATACTGGTCACAAGCACAGAACTGAATAGTATCAAGATTGCGATTGTCATAAAAAGCACTGATGGCCCGTTATCAACTAAGAGGGATCATGTCAAGGAGGGTCAAATCATAAATGTACGGAGACAAACGGGAACCAGTAGTCTTGGCCAGCATCCTCAGGAATGACTTCACAGGAAACAGTAGAACCGTCGTCCAACTTGCACAACTGAAAATAATATACACGGCCTCCAAACTAGAACCAGCTTTTAGGAATGCGACACTGAGCGCTAAAATGATCCAACCGACTGAAGGGTGGTTTTCATTCAAGTAACAAATTGATGGATGGATGGACTGACTGACATCATTGCCCACTCCTGCAGATATCACCGCGGCCCCTACTGTCGTGTCCAGAAGCTTGAGTTCGGTAAGAATCCGGCACATGGCAGGAAACGCGGTGACAGAAAACGCGACGCCAGAGAAGAACATGAAATATGTTAGTTGAATGTTTTGGTTTGCAAATTGCTGGTGTAGCAGCGCCGATAGTCCGGCCCCAGTGATGAAAGGGAAGATCATTCCTGCAAGAGCAATAGTCGCTGACACCCGCAGATTCTTCTTCACAACAAAGGGCTCAATTTGTAGCCCGACAAGGAAGAAGAAAAGACGTATCCCAATGCCAGCTGTCAAAGCAAGGTGTGGTCGCGACTCTGGTGGGAAAACACGCTCTGTGAAGCCAGGAATACGTCCTGCACTTGCGGACATTGGATACTGAGATGGAATAGACACAAAATCTCACCCAAAACATTTGGACCTATATGAAATGAAGATTATTTCGGTTTAATATGGCCTCAAAAGTCACTCACCAATCACTATACCACTCAGGACTTCAGCAATGACCTTAGGCTGGTGCATCTTACGCAGAACAAATGCCAACAATGTGGTCGTACCGATGATGATACCTGTTTGAAGCAAGCTCTCAGCAGCAGCCATCTCACAGGTGGATATCCTACTGAATTGAATGATCCAAAGCTGGAAAAGGTTCGTAGTTTCGATGGACCACAAAAGGTTCTCGCTCATCGGTCTAACTCTATCAGTGGATGCATCATCATAGCGAAAAGGTTGGCCGACGTTTGACAATCCTAGCATGGCCTGATTCGCATAGACACGGTTGAGGATGGGTTCCCACATGTTGGCTGGAGACAATGTTGTGAGTCTGAGTACGTAGTGAACGAAGTGAGGAGGAGGATCAACGGCAAAGATACTTGAATAGGAACCGGATCCAGTCG
>JABCKS010000689.1:0-13539 GCA_018851325.1 Termitomyces sp. DKA19 | reverse complement strand
TGGCCCAGGCAAAGGTCTCTTCAATTGACCTAGTAGAAGCCTATATTGAATTGCTACTTCCTGGGGAAGAACCAGTAGCCTTAATGGTTGCCAAGGATTCCCAGTTGCTAAGGTCCATCATGATGTTAATCAGCAACTAAGAAGAGATAGAGTGTATCACAGATAGTGGGTCCCAGATTATCTCCATGTTGGCAGAAGTTGCTAATAATCTTGGCATATCCTATGATCCTGGTATCATTTTGAACATGCAGAGCACTAATGGCACATTGGATAGATCACTAGGACTCGCTAGGAACATACCCTGTACCATTGGCAATTTGACATTATATCTCCAGATCCATGTATTACAGTCCCCTGCCTATGACATCCTCCTTGGTCAACCCTTTGATGTCCTTACCAAGAGCATGGTCAATACTCTTAGCAACATCAAGACCACCATTATGGTTACCGACCCCAACTCAGGCATGCAACATATGATACCAATGTTTCCCTGTGGGAAGTATAAAAGAAACATTTGCCAAAAGGTTTGCTACAAAACAGAACCACCTCAGTCCTTTCAGTGCCAATCAGAATAGTGATGATCCTAACCACTTAGTAACAATAATAAGCTATGACCATACAACTGGTCTAGTGACATGTATAGCTTCTTGCAATTTGGATGATGATATTTTACTTACAGCATCTTGCACATATACAGACCTTACCTTGGCATACCTTTACACTACTGCTAGTGATATTTGCTCTTCTATGCTACCTCCTCATTCTTATTTTGTTTCCACTGATATTTCTAACCCTTTGATTCTTGGACAGACTTTACCCCTTGATACTTGCATTATGGACCTTACCCTGAACTATGTTAACTTTCTGTTCCCTGCCCAGTATATTGCTAACAATCCCACTAAAAGAAAAGGAGTACAGGTGAAAAAGAAATACAAACCAGTCACTATGAAAATCAAACTGGTTGCTGGCCATGTTAGCAAAGACTTCAGAATCAAGCAACAAATCTTTGGCAATCCACTAGCAACTATGCCACCCCTTGATCCAAACCCTCCCCCATTTATCCCAACCCAGCAATTCACTAGTGACCAACAAGTGACATTTATTAAGGACCACAACACTGGTTTTCTCACTAGTGACAAACTCAATGTCCTTGTCAATCTTGTCACTAAGCAGGAAAAGGCTTTTGCTTGGGAGGACTCTGAATGAGGAAGCTTTTGCTCTGACTTCTTCCCCCCTGTTAGGATACCAACAATTCTCCATATCCCCTGGGTTCAGCATAATTGCCCTATTACCCTAGGACTTGAAAAAGAAGTATGTGAGATCATCTGTGACAAGATCAAGGCTGGCATCTATGAACCCTTGAACTCTGCTTACTGATCCCACTGGTTTTGTGTCCTCAAGAAGAGTAGTAAGCTCAGGATTGTGTATAGTCTAGAGCCACTAAACCATGTCACCATTTGTCATTCTGGAGTACCCCCATTCCCAGACCATGTTGCTAAGTCTTTTGCTGGATGAATTTGTGGAGCAATACTAGACCTTTTTGTTGGCTATGACAATTGACTAATTGACCCAGCTTCACATGACTTAACAACATTCCAGACCCCATTTGGTGCTCTCCATTTAGTGACCCTACCAATGGGTTGGACCAACTCAGTGCCAATCTTCCATGATGATGTTACCTTCATCCTGCAGCCCAAGATCCCCCATAACGTACTTAGTTTTATCAATGACATTGGTGCTAAGGGTCCCAAAGACTGGAAGCTGGTTAATGGTATTCCCACTAAGCACCTGCTAACCTAAATATTTGCTTAGCTCTCTGGGAGTTCTTTAAGCTTCTCAACTGGATTCTCCAGCAAATGAAGTACTGTGGTGGTACATTTTCTAGTTACAAGCTTGTCTTATGTGCTCCAACATTCAAGATCTTGGGACATATTTGCATGCCTAGCAGTCAAGTTCCAGATGAAAGTCACTTAGCCTTGCTAGAGTGGTGGGGTCCCTGCCAGTTGCTATCTGAAGTTAGAGCCCTTTTGGGTATGGTTGGCATCCTTAGGATTTTCATTAAGAATTTCACTCATTATGCTAATGACTTAATGAAACTCACACATGCTAGTGTTCCTTTTGAGTTTGGTCCTGACTAAGTCAATGTCCAGCAAGACCTCATTAACACTCTCAAAGATGCTAAGCCCCTAGTCCCCATTGACTATAAATCATCTGACCCTGTCATCTTAGCAGTTGATACATCATACATTGCCATAGGCTACTACTTCTGCCAGTGCTGTAGCAATAACTGCAAAGAATGTCACTACAATTGCTTTGGGTCTATCATGCTTAATAACAGGGAATCACAATTCAGTCAGCCTAAGCTCAAGCTCTATGGCCTTTACCAGGCTTTGCAGGCCTTATGGATGTATCTTATAGGAGTTAGAAACCTCATCATTGAAGTTGACACTTGTTACATCAAGGGTATGCTTCAGAACCCTGATATTCAGCCCTCCGCTAGCATGAACTGCTGGATTATGGTAATTTTGATGTTTCACTTTGAGCTAGTACATGTTAAAGGTACCTTTCATAGCCCAGATGGACTTTTGCAATGACTACTACAGCCTAGTGACCTTCTTCCTAATGATAGCAACAACTCTGTATATAAGGATTGGATTGATTGACTACACAGCTTCCTTCACCAAGTCCAGCTTCCCCTTGCCCTTACTTCATCATGTCTCTTCAGTTTCATGTTCCATGCCCCCAGTTGTTGAATACCAGCCCTTAGCAACATTTGCTAGTGACACTCTTGATACAGCACCCCCACATTTAGCAACTACAAATGATTTCCTGCCACTACAGGATGATGCCACTACTATATATAGTGACATACCATGTTCTGCTAAGGCCATTACTAGCGATGCCCATATTACTTTGGTCCAGAAGTGGCTTAGCAACTTAGTTAGGCCAGATGACTTTAGCAACAATACTTATACCAAGTTTATTTGCTATGCCACTATGTTCTTTACTGTGGATGGTAAGCTTTGGAAACAAAATAAGGATGGTGCCCACAAGTTGTTCATTTCTACCAACTGTCACTTACAAATCTTGTGAGCAATACATAATGACTTGGGCCATAGAGGACTTTTTGCTACCCACTCAGCCCTACTGAAACATTTTTGGTGGCCCTAAGTTAGCACCAATATTGTATGGTATATTCATATATGCCACATCTGCCAGGTTCACCAGACAATAAAAGTACTCATCCCACCAGTTGTTGCTACACCAGCACCTTTGTTCAGTAAGATATACATTGACACCATATTCATGCCATCTTCCAATAGGTTCAAGTATATCATCCAAGGATGTTGTTTGCTAACACATTATCCCAAGTTCCATATGCTTGCTAGGGAAAATAGCAATGCCATTGCCAAGTGGTTATATGAGGATATCATTTGTCACTGGGGGGCCCTTAGCAAAATCATTACCAACAATAGCACTCCCATTCTGAAGGCTGTGGCTTACTTAGCAAAGAAGTACAATTTGTACCATATTAGGGTTTCTGGGTACAACAAGTGTGCTAACAGCATAGTTGAATGACCTCACTTTGACATTCACCAAGCCCTTTTCAAGGCAGTAGATGGTGATCAATTCAGATGGAGTGCTGCATGCTATTCAGCCTTTTGGTCAGAACATGTTACAGTATGCAAGTGAATGGGTTGTTCTCCTTATTATGCAGTTACTGGTACTCATCCCCTTCTCCCTGCCAACATTGTGGAAGCAACATATCTGCAACTGCCACCCAATTCCCTACTGTCATCTACCAACCTTATAGCATGCCAAGCAATTGATTTACAATGTTGCCAAGAAGATCTCAAGCAACTCCATGACACTGTCCTTAGTGCTTGTCATTTAGCCACTATTTGTTTTGAAGCAGAACATGCTGCTATAATTTGTGATTACAATTTTCAGACCAGTGACCTTGTCTTGATGAGGAATACTAGAATTGAAGTATCCCATAACAAAAAGATGAGGCCTCATTACTTAGGCCCTTTGGTGGTAATATCTTGTAACTGTGGAGGTGCTTACATCCTTTGTGAATTAGATGGTTCAGTTTTGCATTGACCAGTAGCCACCTTTTGCTTGGTCCCATATTTTGCTAAAGAATGGATATTAGTGCCTAGTGATGCTTTTAACATTGATACCTCCCACTTACAAGAACTCAAACAAACTGATCTAGTGAACAATGATGACATTAACACCATTGCTAATGAAACTGATAACTAAATAACCATTTGCTAAGCCTTAGTGACTTTCATTTTCCAATTCTACTTATATGTTTATTATACAGTCAGAAAAACCATCACTTATGATACAAAAATATCAAGTCCTTCATTCTGTCTATTTTATATCATCTCTTGTTCAATTTACTTCACAGACTCTGACTTCTTGATATCCTTCACTATGATGCTGTGTTTAGTGACTTTTTGCTAGCAATTAGAATACCCTTGGGGTTTTTCATGCCATGATAATTTACTGAGCATTTCCCCTTTCTGTTGCTAATGCCAAATGGTGACTGCTAGTGCATAATGATTAATCTGTCTTCATTCTTTCTTGATCTTGCACCCCATACAATTCCTCTTACCACTCCACTCAGTTTTACTTACCTTCTGTTATTGTTTCTTAACTTTTGCCTGACTTTGCATTCACTATGTTATATTTTTCAAAGGCCCCTTAAGGGGGCCAGTCTAGGCTACAGTACAAAAAAAAAGGATATGAAACCCCTTGAGGGGGTTAGTCTGTAATACAAGACAAGAAAATAATTTTTCTGAGAGCAGAGGCCACTAGGTGTCAAGGTTGGCATTGTCACTAGGCATGTCCTCCAGCTCCTCCCTCTCCCCTTTCCCAATACTATTGTCCTCCTGCCAGGCCAAGAAAGCCTAGCAGTCATGACAATAACTCTTGAGGGTGATCAAAGACCACTTAGCAATGGTGCAACAAGAGCATACTTCTAGTAGAATGACCCTAGCTTTGTCTAAAGACTGCTGGAAGTGTCACTCCAGTCTAGCAGCCCTCCCCTCAAACCCCCCATAGCAACAAAGCTAGCATTGATGGCTCTAGTAGTGCCAGGTCTCTACCCAGCTACTCCAAATTGTCATTACCCACTTCCCTCATAGGGGCAGAAGTATGAAGCACCTAGCAACACAATTATTAGCAAAATTGTTAGTGACAGAAGCCACTTACCAGCACTGGGATTGCTGCTACCTTGCCTTCATCCTCAGCCTCAGCCTCTTCCTCCTTCTCAACTACCTCAACCCCACCCCATTCTTCTTCATCCTCTTCCACCACTTCCTCCTCAACTGTTGCTTTGCCAGTACCCTCTTCAGGCTCCTTGGCTGCTTCTTCTATCTTGGCCATAGGTGTTGCTGGCTGCATGTCCATATCCTCCTCTGACTCTGCCACAATTCATAGTTGCTTGGAATGAGCCAAGGGTTCTTTGTCACTACTACTGCTAACCTCACTCTCAACAACCCCCTGACTCTTCTGAAGTTGCTTGCCCTTAGTGACTGTCTGCCCTTTCACCATCATCTTGTCCTGCTCAATAGGAAGATTCAAGCTTGAATGCTTGATCTGTATCAGGCATACCACAGCTGCTAACTCCCTTTGCCTCCTCATGAACTCCCTGGCTTGGAGAATGAGGGCAGCCTGAGTTGCTATCATGGCAACAAAATGACCTCTGTGACTCCTCAACAATTATCCATAGTAAGAGCAACCTTTTCTTGAGCTATCATAACAATAGCAAGGTTGGGTGCCAGTAGGGTACCAGCAGCTTTTGGGATTGTTCTCTGACCAGCAGTAATCACACTGGAAGATGTTAGTGATGTTCTACCAAAAAAAAAAAAAAAAAAAGAGAACTTACCACTTCTTGTTCTGCCCTGTTGAATGTTTGGTGCTCCACTGGCAACACTGTTATCTTTCCCTTTGCTTTTGCTAGGCTCACTCCCACTTCCTCTTTGCTTTTGCTAGGCTCACTCCTACTTCCATCCCACTATCCACCACTGTGGAGGCTTTTTGCCAATGAAGAAGTCCAATAAGCTTCTTGCTAGTAAAGGAGTCTTGAATGGGTTCCTATGAACAAGGTTAGCAAGGGTTGCTAAGCACTAGTGAATAAGTGAAGACTTACCTCAAATCCCTCATTGTCCTTCTTTGCTTTCTCTTTGCCTTTAGGAGTCTTGTGCTGCTTTGGCAACATTGTCAACTCCTTAGTAACACTGCCAATGACACATTTGGGAGTGGAGGGGCCAGCTTCCCTGGTGTCACCACAACCTTCACTATGGCTCACTCCCATCATTATTGTCAGCTTGTGTGGTGGATGCTGAAAGAAAAACTAGTTATCAGGAGATAAGTCCTCAAAAAGCTAAGGATACCTAAGCAATGCCGCTAGCTTAGGCAATGCCACTATCACTTACTGTCATACCAGCCTCTAAGTCTTCAAGGAGGTAGTTGAGGGAGGGCACAGGAGGAGTCTAGCAAAAGATGTTAGTGAAATTATCAATAACTACTAAAACTAAAGAAAAGTAAAAATTTACTCATGAAATGCTTGTCAAACTCATGCATCCAAGTCTCCCCCTTATACTTCTCATACAAAGCCTAACACTCTTGATCTACCTCTATTAGCTCTAGCCAGTCAAGTCCACCACTGGCAGTCTCAAACCAGCAAAGCCACGTTTTGATGATAGCAGTGACTGCCCCACAAGGATTTGTTGCCAATTGTTGGTGGACAGCTGTTAAGAGAGGCTGGGCCTTCCTTAGAAAGACTTTGGCCATAGCACACTTGTCAATTGAATCAGCAATGAAGTAAGCTATGGCGATTGGTTGAAGATAAGATGGGAATAGTCAAACAGAGGAGAAGTAGGAGGGAACTGGGTGAAGTTCAGCCAGGTGCCAGTCTTTTATGGATATTTCCTTTTCCACATGTGGACCATTCAAGCAATCATGGGATTTGGTTGACTAAGGACAGTCAAGATTTCAGCATAGAGGAGGATGATAAAACCCATCTGTCACTGAGTACAGTTACCAACATCTTTGACTATCTTATTGAGACAGTATGAAACTTGGAGATCAGCACGAGATTTGCATGAAACCTTAGTGACCACAGGAATTTTTGGATTACAAGCACTTATTATGTGGAGCCTAGACTATGTATCTAGAACAACCTCACCAGAAGCCCCTTTAGCAACATTCATTAGTGATAACCTCTAGCAACATAGACCCTTTACTTTTAAAAGAAACATATCAATCTGTGACTTCTTGGACCCTTCATTTTTATTGATTACTAACATACTTGGATAGCATCTACACTTCAGATACTGATGTTTGGTATGCTCTTTATTTTCATTCTGGCATGTAGTATGCACCTTTTGACATTGGATACTTATGTTTGGTTACCATCTTGACACCTAGCATGTATTTTTGGCAGATGCCATTGCCTGTGGTAACCATCTTTCTTTTTGGGCTATATTACTTACAAACAGTATAAATACCCTCTGTACATACCTAGTAGGACAACAAAAAACTGGGTAGAGCAACCCTGAGTACTTGTCCCTCAGTATCCCTCTTTGTCTCAGAACTCATTCTCATTCATTCTTACTCTTATTAATGGCTTAGCAACAAGCCTTAGCAAACTCATCATCAATTCAGTGCAGTACCAAGTATAGGGGCCCTTTGTATGTTAGTGTCTTAGCAATGTTAGCAACTATGGCTAGTAACAAGTCTTGTGTGTCCTCTTGTTTACTCCCTTTTGATTTACATTCTTGTTTCCATGTTCTCCTTATTGCTAGGTTTTTACTTACCTTAGTGATACCTTCTTAGCAGTTATTTGCCTAGCAACGTGTTCTTAACCCCTTTCCCACTTAGCAACTTCTGTTTACCTTACTGACATCACCATCATATACCACTTTACCTTCCATTCCAATTTCATTTTGTATTTAGCAACTTAGGCTAATGTTAGCAATTGTTTTTACTTGCACCCCTTTTCACCCCACCATATACAGCTTTCATTCTCTGGGACAATTACTGACTTGCTCTCACCCATATCCTACTGCCCACTATCCTATCTGGTTGTCAGTACACTCTAGGTACTCCCTTCTGGCTTTCTGCATGGCAGCTAGGCAGCATAGGAGCACATCACCAACTAGTGGGTTCTCACTCTCAGAGGTGAGTTCTCTGGACCTGACAGCTCTCCTTTGCTCCATTTTCCAAAATTTCACAATACTGCTCTGCATTCATAATCTCCACCACCTCTACCAGCTTTCCTACCCCATTCCAATCTATACAGCCCTATACCATGAGATTATTCCCTCCTCTATGTTTTACAGTAGGTGTAGTAGTTTGGTTTGAAATGCCTTTTCCTTATAGCTTCCACACATACTGCTTTCCATCTGACCCAATCCTGTTAATCTTTATCTTATCTGTCCACAACACTCTTTTCCAGTCCTTCACAGTCCAGTTTTAATGCTCTTGAGCCTATTTAAGTCATAGTTGCCTATGTCTAGCTTTGAGCATAGGAACTTTCCTCTTTGTAGTAGACTAATACCCCTCCTCCTTCAGCACATTCTGAACAGTCTGAGGAGAGACAGGATTGGAAATGATGTTGTTGATAAAATTGGTGGCCTGAATAGCTGTATCAAGTCTCCCAGTTGAGATTTGTCAAACAATAGCCTGTTTATTATATGGAGTAAGCTTAGCTGGACAGCCTCCAGAATGGTTTTCCTCATCCACCTCCAACTCTCCACTGATCCTCCCAATTGTAGACTTCCCTAGACCAGATTTAGCCTCAATCTGATACAGAGAATACTCTTGAGCAAGGAGAGAAGAAACAGTAGAGCATTGTACAGAAGAAGTAGCTTTTATGATAGTGGTTAAAGGTCAAGATATGGTTCAACCCAACTTGAACTACTCTCAAATATACCCAAACATGGTCACATGACTCTAATGATATTCCCACATGCAACTTACTCTTTATTTCTGACTAAAATAGGGATAAATCTGCAAGGTTGAAGATGTTCAAAAAACTATTCCAATGAGTGAATATTTTAAAATGGCCATTACTCCATCAGTTTTGATTTAAATTACATAGACTAAGATGCAATTTGTAGCTGCAATGCCATAGTACCTTACATAATCTAACCAGACTTCCAATCTTTCATGCCAATGTCATCTTTCAAAAAGTATAAATTATTGAGATAGTTTTTTAAGCCACTGTATCTTAGGCAACTCCTTTGCCTCATCATTACCCACAGAGTTATATGTTGCCATATCCAGGTTGAATACTGCTTAACAAGGCATGTTGCTTGTATTAGCTTGCCATAATACAGCATTTTGATGTTTTTTGTAGTCCTGTTGGGACTTATTTGTCTGTTAAGGCATATTCAACATATCCATTGCTTCTGTAATGTCTGGTACACATTGATACAATAGTGCATCATATTCTACAGACTCAGCCAATGTGGCTGTTGAAGTTTTAGTCTCTTGGACTGCCTTATGCTTAATATACTGATTGAGCTCCACCTCAAATATATAAGCAAAAAGTTTGATATATTCTGTTGAATCAGTCCTAGGTACATGCTGGCTTCTATCAGCCAGTAACTGTAAATGCTTTACAATTAAAGCTGTAGACACTTCTGCATCAACTCTTTTGTAATTGCTAGAAAATGGTCCAATACTAGCTGAAGCTGGACTGATAAGGTTGACAACAGCAACCTCTTATTCTCCTTTTCATCTGAGAAATCTAGTTCAGACTCTAAGTCCAGAACTTTCTGAGGGCTCTTGCACCTCATTCATAGCACTTGGCCACCTCCTTCCCACTTTTCTGTTGTTAGAGGTGCCACAAGCATCTTTACCTTAACCTTTTCCTTCTGTCTAGGCACAGTCACTGGAATCACTCTCTGGTATTGTGCCATCTGCTCTGATAGCATCTCCTGTCCTATATCAGCCCCTTGTTTGGGCTGCATGGGTCTGAATGGGGCACTTTGCACTAGTGTGCTACCTTGTATAGTGTCCACATAGTGGATGGAATCTCCCATATCTCCCAATGACTGCCTTGACTTATCAGGCAATATTGGGTAGATCAGTGACAGTAGATTTGTTACTGCCACTGACAGTGCCAATTTATCACCTGGTCTACCACCAGGGCTTAATATTGACTTCATCTGTAAAATGAATAGCCCCTCAGGCATTTCAAAGCTCTTGCTCATTTTGTAAGTGCCATTATCATCCCATTTTGGTGGGGGCTAATATTTTGATGCTGAAAGCATCTCATTAGGGCTGGAGCCAGATAGTGGCTCCAAGAAACCAGGTGGTTGCTCTTTTGAGTCAGCCATGGGAACAAGATGTTGACATGGCAGAAAAGAAGCTCAGAAGTTTGATAATAGTTGCTTAGACTGGTAACAAGAGTCTAGAGTCTAAAGTCAATAGCAGAAGATTCAAAAAAAATGTACTTGCTGGCTATAAATAGAACAATCTTGCATAGTTCATGTAATAGCTGATTCAGACCAAAATATTGGATTAGACTAGATACATTGTGAATACAAAATGTTGTCCTTACATAATCTACAAGTGTGCATCTAACTACAGCTCTATACATAGTACACATGTAAACTAAAGTAATGGTAACCTTGCTAATTACAACTTGATTGACTGAAGACAGTCAAAATTTCAGCATAGGGAAGGATGATAAGACCCATATGTCACTGAGTACAATTACCAACATCTCTGCCTATCTTATCCAGATAATACATGACCTGGGACACAGTATGGGACTGATACATCATTAGATATTTTGTTAATTTTCATTTTACAGGTCATTAACAAGTCACATGATTTATCATGTGTAGTCTGGCCCCTAGGTCTGGAATAAGGTAGCCTTTTGTATGGAATCTTAGTAACTACAAGACTTTTAGATCATGAGCCCCATCACATGGAGTCTAGCCTTTGTATCTAGAATAACCAGGCCAAGACTCTCCTTAGCAATGAAGCCTCTGAGTACTTTGCCCTCAGTATCTCTTCCTCAGCTTCAAAGCTCATTTCTAGTCACTCTTGTCATTGTTAATGGCTTAGTAACAAGCTTTAGCAAACTTGCCCTTGATTTAGCATGATACTAAGTATGGGTACCTTATAGTATTATAGTGTTTTAGCAATGTTAGTGACTATAGCTAGCAACTAGTCCCTGTTTGTCCCCCTCACTACTCTTACTAGCTGTCAGGACCCCACTAATTTTCCCCACCAAACTCCTCAACAACTTCACCACCCTGGAAAACTACCCCTGTCTAATCTTCAAAGCCCCCATCCTCTATCCAGACCCTATCATGACCTATGCATTACTAGGTCACCAGTCTATGCATTCTTGAGCCCCAGCCCTGACAATTTCCCTGGATGCACTCTATGCATCACCAAATCACTGGCCTATGCATCTCTGAGTCTCAATGCCTTCTTGGGGCCTACTCCCACCTCAAGACAATCCTGTACCTACAAACCCCACTATGGGGCCCACTTTGGACCATACCCAGGCCCTGCTGCAATAGAAGCCAAGTCCTAAGTAGGCAGTGCAAGGACCCTCTACCTCACCCAACTCTCCCCAGAAACCCTGAGTATATAGCTCCTAGTCAGTGGCTAGTCTTGATATTGCCTACTTTTATCTATGTTTCATCTCTCTACTCTACTCTGTCTTTTTTTCTACTCAGTCTACTCTTTTTTTTCTTTCTTTCTTAACTCTCTAGCATGGTCATCTCAGTCCATGGAATATTCCTACAGACTTCAACAACCTCCACCCACTCCACATTAACTCTGGGACATTGCCTAGCATCTGGATCACTCTTAGAATACTTATATGTTCCCTTTCCCATTATTGACTAACCAAATAGCAGGTTCTTGCTCTCAGAGGTGAGCTCTCAAGTTCTCCAGACCTGACATAATATCAAGACTCCCTCTGTTCATCAGACACTCAATGGCTCACTATGCTATGCCTCTACTAGCATTGGCAGTGGGCCACTGCCAATTACACTATGAACCTCTATAGCAACCTGATTGCCCCAACCTACTATGTGTAACTCCCAGTCATGCCCCAAAACAACCAGACCCCCTACCTATACCCACTTCCCTTCTAGCCTTTGCATTAGTACTGACTAACAGCCATACATATATTTGGGCCAGGACCCTTAGTAAGTCAGGGTCTGGCTTCCAACTGGCATTCCTTGGCACTTCTCCCTATACAGAACCTCTACACAGGACTATATTCAGGAGACCTATCAGGAGCTCTAAATGCAAGATGGAATGCTCCAGTACCTGCCAGTACTGGCCTGTTCACCACCGGAGCAGAGTGCATACCAAGGACCAAGAGCTACCTGCTTCCAGCCTTAACAGTGTATCCCACACCTCTCCAGAGGGAGCCTATGGCAGTTCTGGCTGTCCTTATGTTTTCTACACCTATAGGGCTCAGAAATGTGCCCTGGATGGGAGGAGACCCCCTACTTTGGCAGGGAGAGCACATGGCAGACTACTCCTGGCAATGTAGCACAATCCTATAGGAACTTCAACTTCTTGGAGTAGACTTTTCCTGATGGACCCAGGATCTCTTTGAGAAACTAGGGCAATTCACCTTGAAAGCCACTGCTGAGGTCTGAGCAGACTGCTTAGTAATGTTCTTTGAGCTCTACAAGCAAGGAAACCTATCAGTATGAGCCCTCAACCTTCTCCAGAATAATGCCTCCCCTACAGAACAAGCTGCACAACCTATGTAACATTTTTATTATGGGCTATACAGCTTACAATTCATACATTATAACATAAAACCAGTTAATTATATATATAAAGTTATGAAGTAAGGCACTGCCTTATACACATACAAATAAAGTAATTATGTAGTGTCAAGTGATGCTATGTATAGTAATAATAAATAAATATGTGTAGGTTAATGGCAATAATTATACATGGCACCCTATTATATACCTTTCTGTTGAGTTCATCAATAGACTCACACATGTAAGCTAAGAGAGAAACACAAGGGGGGTGGGATTTGGCATCCTATCCCAGGTGAGGTAGAGTCTTGCTATAGGACCCTAGAATACTATGCATGTAAGATGATGAATCCTGCAATGCTAATGATAGGCAAAGTGTTATTCCCATGCAGAGCCCAGTCCTACACTACAAAAATGCATGGGCCATTAGGCCTGCTTGGTATAATAAGTAGTGTGATGAACTATTATAGTAGTTCATTGCATTGGCCTCTCCATCTATGAAGTTACAGCTTCTTTACTGCTGACTATATCTACCCAGCACTCTAACACAGCCCTAGCCATATCAATGAAGCCACTTGTTCCTGTGTTGAGTGTGACAGGAGTAGCAATGTTAGTTGGTACAGTTGCCTTGGCTGAGCTAGGGATGACAGCAGGAGTTATGTCTGGACTAGGCATAGTAGGCAAGCCAGGCTTGTTGGTTGGATTCAGTTCTATGTCATTGGTAAGGTCTGCCTCTGTCCTATCTGTAAGCTCTAGCACATCCCCA
>JABCKS010000687.1:0-13558 GCA_018851325.1 Termitomyces sp. DKA19 | reverse complement strand
TAGTATAGATGAGTATGTCATCCAGATATACATAGACAACACCTTCTACAATCAGATCATGGAAAATGTTGTTCATTATGGTCTGAAAGGTGGCAGGGCTATTTGTAAGGCCAAAGAACATTACTAAAGGTTCAAAGAGTCCATGACTTGTTTGGAATGCTGCCTTTCACTCATCTCCCTCTTTAATGTGCACATTGTTGTAACCCCAGCAGACATCCAGCTTGGTGAAATAACATGTGCCACAGAGATTATACATAAGTTCAGAGATAAGGGGAAGGAGATAGTGATTCTTCACAGCTATTGCATTCAAGACTCTATAATCTTGAAACAGATGGAGGGACCTATCCTTCTTTTTAATAAAGAAGACTGGGGAGGCCATGGGAGACTTTGAAGGTCATATTTGCCTAGAGCTGAGGTTCTCCTTTAGAAAGGCATCTAGCTCATCCTGTTTCCATAATGTAAATGGATAAACCTTACAACTTAATGGTTCTGCCCCTGGAACCAGCTCAATAGCATGGTCCCATTGTTTATGCACAGGAAGGAAATCAAAAGATGCCTTGGGAGATACTTCCTCAAAGTCCTGAAGGTATTAGGGAATCTCACTGCCCAAGATCTTTGGTTTCAAGTTTACTGCAAATGCCTTGGCCAGTCATTGAGAGGTGGTTTAACTAGCCATTATCTCTGCCTTGGCTGGGGGGAGGCAGAGAGTAGTAGCATAAATCCAATCCCCCACTTCAATAGCCTTGTCTGGGAACTCTGGGTTCAGAGCATGGCTTGACTTCCCTGCTTCACCATCTTCCTCTTGGCTACTACACCCACCTCTAACATCTTCATAGAGGGCCTTTCTGTGAGGGAATACTAGTGAGGGGGGGTCCAACAGGTCAAGATCAGCATGGAGGAGGCAAACAGCACAACAAGCACATATAGCTGCATGCTTACAGACCTCTGCTCTACATTCCTCTTGGGTTTCTCCTGCACAGGTGGCACAGTAACATGGGCATTGACTCATTTTCACCACTTCCTTCTTCCAATTAATCTCCAGATTGTGTTCTCAGAGCCAAGTAAACCCCAAAATCATGTCCTGCCTTCCTAGATTAGTAACTACAGAAATGGCCCATTCTGAGTGGCTCTGGTAATGGAGGACTAGATATGTGTCAATGAAAAGGCCTGTGGCCTCACTGTCCAGTAGGGCCATCATACCTAAGATTTGTTGGGTGTCTGTTATCTCTAGTTCCACCTCCAATTTCAAGGAATTTTGAGATAGAGTAGTAGCAACAACATAACAGTGAGGGAGACAATGTTCCCATGCAGGAATCTTTTTGCATGACTAAGGAGTAGTTTCTTTTCTCCTGGTGTTGAGTGGAGAGCATTGTATGTCAGTGAGGGTGCTTATGTTTTTGGTCTTGAGGTCAGAGGTGATGGGGTTAGCATTAGTCTCTACTGACAAGATGGAAAAATGATTAGCACTAAGCAATGGAGGCATACACTTTATCAATTGCTTTTCTAAGAATCCTCTTCTGGTGTTGGCCTTTAATCCTTCATCTCTCTACCTTTCAAAACTACAGGCTCTGTAGGTACAGCATCTGCAGAAGGGGATCCACTTGTGCAGCCAATAATTGGACCAACAGTTCTTCCTGCTCTGCTGGGGATGGGTAATGAGCCTCCATTCTCTGTGGACAATAGCAGGCAAGGTGACCTGCCTTGCCACATCTTCTACAAAGAACTGGGGTTGGGGGATGCTGTTGAAAGGCATCTACCTCTATAGAAATACCTGCTGGCAAGGGGCAAGAAGGTAGGGGAGCATTGGATTGCATTGGTTTGGAAAAGGCAGAGGGGCTAGGGAGCACCACAGTCTGAGATAGTGCTCCTGCCTTTGGAGCCCAGTTAAAATAAGGGTGGGAGAGACTAGGCTGGTAACATTGAAGGGCCCTCCTCATATTTCCATGAGCTGCCATTGTTCTCAAGCCACCTTGTACCAGGTCTCAATCTGCCTTATTATCTGGTCATTCCTCAGCCATACTGTCAATGCAATCTATGAGGGATGGATGAAGCTCTTCTCTGAATGTGAGGCAGAGTTGCAATCCATCTGGAAACCCAGCTTATTTGACCAATGCCCAGAAGGAGTCAACATATTCATCCAGCAACCTTTTTCCTTATCTATACTGGTCCCTATCCAAAAGAGACAACACTGCTGTCTTTGCTGGGTCTAACAGGAAGAACTCAGTACAAAAATTGTGTTCAAATGCATCCCAGTCTGCAAAACTGCAGACTCCACTAGCCCTTTGAAGGATGTACAACACATATGTGGAAGCACAACCCAAATTCATGTAGGAGAGGACTCAGGCAATTTTCAGTTCTCCAAAGCAAAGGATTTGCTGCTCAGCTAGATATAGATGATATAAGACCACTGAAATTGCTCCTCAGTCTTTCAATCTCCATCATAAGCATCTGGGAGTGCTGGACAAGGTATTTTGGTCTGTGCCACCATTTTAAGGTCAAATCAGAACAGTGACACAGTTGTAGCAGGAGTAGAGACTGCCAGAAGGGTCTATGAAGGAATAGGAAGGCATTCCAATAATGTTTGTAGAGAATGGGCAATAGTTTCAGTAGATTGGCATAGCCCCACAAACTAATTGGTGTATAGAGTAAGGGAAGTTTTAGTAGACTGCATGCAGGCCTCTAAGAGTAGCAAATGGTGCCAAGCTTTGTCTTGAAGATTGGAAACATCCCCAGGGTCTGCTGACAGAGTTGGAGTAGTCATATCAATCCCAGAATATAAACACAAGGGTGGGGAAGGACTTCTAAGGGCAAGATTTACTCTAGCAGTTAGAAGAGCTTCTAGACCAATGTGAAAAGACTTGTTCTGCTGTAAGGGTGACCTCTGAAGGCTGGGACTCAAATCACATAGCTGGCAAAGGGAGATCCAAAGTCTATTCAGAGCTGGAAATGGGCACTAGCTTCTCCACCTCTCTTGCTGAGAAGTTCTGCTGTAGGAGCATCCAGAGAAGGGGCTCCAGAGGCATCCTGTTCAGTAAGGAGTTGGACTAATGATTCCTGCTGCTCAGATGGGCAGAGATAGTGGACTTCCATTCCTTGGGGGCAGTAGTGAGCAAAGTGGCCTGCCTTCCCACATTGCCAACAGAGCAAAGGGGTGGAAGAATGCTGGCAAGAAGCATCCACATCCATAGAAATGCTTGCAGGCAAGGAATGACAATTTCTGATGCCTTTTTCTCAAGAAACATGTGAAATATTGTATTAGATAATTTTAAAAAATATTTAGAATATCTTTATATTGTTTCTTGCATAAAATGATAAACTTTTCTGATATTTATCTTAAGAAATAACAATAAGAATAGTTGAAATGTTCTTGATCATTCTTCATTATTGCTTAAGAAACAATTAATATCTTTCAGCATATGTTTTTAAAAAGACCTTTGTTATGTTCATATATTGTATCTCAAGAAAAACTCTTTGTTCTACTTGAGAAACATGCAGTAGGATATCTTGAGATATTTCTCAAACTGTCATCTGCCAGACCACATGTATCATATCAACTAGTTCTGCAGATAAGGTAAGTTGAGGACTGGGTGAAGGTCCAACTTGGTAATATAGAGTACAAAATTTATAAATTTCCAATAAAGAAAATAACAACAGCTCAAGTTAAGAAAAATGAGGACTAAATCAGCAGGACAAGAGATTGATTCATAAGGAAAATTGCCACAATCAATCCAATCCCCAAGCCTCTGGAATTTGAGTTCACCAGCTGTAGACAGCATGTGGAATGTTATACAGTCAGTAATAAGTAGATCAAAATCTTGTATGGCCAAAGTATTATGTAACTACCTGGGACAACATTGTTGAGAGGAAATGGTGTATGTCTGGTTAATACTTAGTTGGTTGGATGGTGTTGTTGAGGAAGGTTCATCAACAACAGTGAGTTGCTGTGTCTAGTTGATGCTTGATTGGTTGTTGTTGTGCTCCAGTTTGGCAACACACAACAGAGACTTGCAAGCCTAAAACTTGTTAATTCTGTATAGTCACAGATAAATCTCAACACTGACCTGTGTCAAATGGATAAAAATGGTGGACTCTAGGCAGATGTTATCATATATGATTTCAAGGCTCAGCATTGTAGCCAGCTCTGGGCTTGTATATTTGAGCTGAAAAGCTGGCATTGTGATGAGTGTGAAAAAGAGTGAACATTAGTGATGTCTATATCAAGATTCTAAGTTCACTTCCAAATGGTGGAAGGAGCTGCACAAGCTGCTCAGAGTGAAGTTGCTTATATCAACTTCTTTTTATCTGCAAATAGATGGTCAGACAGAGTGTGCAAATTGGGATATCACACAAATATTCAGAGCATTCATGTGTCCTGACCAGAAGGATTGGGTAGATCATATACTGCTATTTGAATTTGCAATTAATGCAAGTATATCAGAGACTATGGGATATGCTCCCTTCAAACTCAACAGTGGCTACATACCATCAATGATCAGAGAACTGTGTACTGACCAAGTAATTCATTGTGTGGTCAAGGATTTCATATAGAATGTGCTGATGAATTTATTGTCAGTACATGATGCAATTATCAAGCTGCATGTCTTTCAGATGCACCATGCTAATAATTGCCAGAGCAAGGAGCTGGCAATTGACAAGGGCAGCTTGGTGTATTTATCCACCAAGAACTTGGCATTGCATAAGGGATGGGCTAGTAAACTGTGCCTGAAATGGGTAGGGGACTGTATAGAGTCCTGAAAGCTGAGTCCAGCACATCAAACTATGTGCTTGAATTAATGAGTGCACTGCAGGTGCAGCACATTGTACCAAAGTTCCATGTGTCACTATTGCAACCATATATGGTCAGCAATGCAGGCTATGCCTGAACCATATGACTTTGGTGCAGCCAATAATTAGAAGTGATTTATTGATGACCTCATTAGTCATCATTGGATGCAGCTGAGGTACCTTGACTTTGAGGTGTAATAGAGCTTGGGAGACACTATGTAAGAGCCCCTGAATAATTGTAAGTTGCTAGTGATGATGGATAGGTATCTGGAGTTACAGGGTGTTATATACCCTAGGCAGCTTATATAATGTATATAGAGTGCATGGAGCACTGAGAGGCCATAATTTGGCTAAGGCAAAATGATGGATTGGCAGTGTGAGCTCATGGCTACAGCAGATGCCAATGCCACATGCTGTGTAGCTGGAAATTTGTATGTATTTGTCCAACTTGCAGACTTTGGAGATTTTTCTTTCTCTGTTTTTCTGATTTGACACATTACTGATGTGTGGTCTATAGAGTTGAAGAATGGCCTTTTGGGGCCCTACTAAGCTTAGGCAGAGCTCACAGAGCTCTGGAAGGGGGAGGCAACCTGTCCAAGGTCATGCTATTATATTTGCACAGAAACAGGAAAATCAGCAATATGTAGCTGTAGCCTATCTAGGCCACAAGTAGCCACTACCTTATGAGATGCCCCTCCATTTGATGATGGAGGTAGATGAGGAGGATGAGTGCTATGAGCACCCAATGCAGGAGGTGTGCCATGAGTACTATTATCAGCTGAGGCTGAGCTAATGCCAGGCACCAGGACAGACATGCACTATAGTACTTAGTTAGAGTAATACTAAAGTTCTGGGGCTTTCTTGATGACTTAGAAGATCTACTCCAATTCCACACTAATTGTTTGATAAAAGCTTGATGTTGAAGTGGTTTACTTCCAAAATATTGCTATTTTGAATGTAGAGGTGTCTCAACAAACTCCAGCCTAAGTGATTCACTCCCTGAGAATCACCAAGCCTTTGTCTATTAATTGCCTATCTATTTGCTACTCTACTTGGGCTATTTACACCTCTTTCTACAGTGTACAGACCATTTTAGAGGTGTCTCAACAAACTCCAGCCCTAAGTGATTCACTCCCTGAGAATCACCAAGCCTTTGTCTATTAATTGCCTATCTATTTACTACTCTACTTGGGTTATTTATACCTCTTTCTACAGTGTACAGACCATTTTCTACTTATGACTGTTTAGTTTCAGACATTCTAGCACCTCTACTCTAAATATTTCAATTCCTACTTTTGAATGTTTTAAATGCTTGTTTTGTTGCCATAGGCTATTGTTTTGTGCTGTCACTCTTCTTTCCTATTCTAAGCTTCTTCTTTCCCCATATATCTCTTCCTCTTTTGTATTGCTTCCATTCATAGTTTCTATTCCATTCATAGTTTCCATTTCATTATTCCAATCTAGTTATTCTCAGATCAGATCATATTTTGATCTAGATCTTGCCAGGACTGATGCCACTCTGGTGCTTTTGAGATAATGTTGCTGGAAATTGTTTTACCAGGAGGCTTACAGTTTTCAGCCTTGATAGATGTTTATTTTGACTTCTAGTGTTTTGTATGTTCCTAATGTTATAACAACATCATATCAGCATGTGCTGTAGCACCTATGGTAAGATGAGAAGTTGTGCACTAAGTGCAGCCTGAGACAGGTACTGAGGTATTGCTGCAGCAGTTGGAGGCAGCAGGCCAGCCAGTGCCCCTCATAGCATTGTTTTTGCAAGATAGCCTTACAATTATGGTGATGGAAGCATTGCTTAACCAGATCAAGCTTATGAAGAGACAGTGTGTATCTGTGCTGGAGCAAATCAACCATCCTACAAAGCACAAAGTTCTGTCATACAAGAGACTGAGTGTGAAGCCTAAATAGGCTAAGCTACAACCATTGTGACTAGTGGATGCTGGGCAGGCAGTAGTGCCCAGTGCAGACTGACTGGTATCAGGAGTGGCCTCTGCCACCTTGGTAAGGCCTGTATAGCCTATAGCTACACTGATGATAGGTGTAAGCACATTGGCAAAGCCTGTGCAGTCTTCAGCTGCATCTATGAAACCTGCAGAGAGTGGTCTGTGGGCTCTGGAGGCATCTCCAACCAAACCTCCAGTAGGCTAGTGGGATGAATCAATATTTAATATCCCACTAACATGGGAGAAGATGGAGTTTTTGGATGTGCTCATCCCTAAGAGCACCCCCAAGGCAGAATTGGGGGGTCCCTCAACCAGGGAACTAATGACATTGGCCTATGCTGTGGAGGCATCAGGGCTGCTGAAGCCTCACCAAGGTTGTAAACTGCCCATTGATGCAACAAAGTTGGAAATCATAGGATTTCCAGCTTATATACCAGAGTGGACAGAGGCCACCCAGTTGCTCTTCATGAAGGCCATGGTGTTCCTAGCTCCACCCCCTCAGTTTATAGTGGTGGCACTCACTACTGATCCATGCACATCTGCACAGCACAATAGGTTGGTAGCCATATCTGTGGCTGACAAGGAGAAGCAGTGGCCAGTGCCCACAATTGACAATGACAGTAACTATGGAGTTACCATTGGAAGGGGAGGAGGAGGTAGAGAAGGGTGAAATGCCTATACAGTGCTTCCAGCCATGTACAGCAGAATAAGAAGCTTGCCAAGAGAAAGGCAAATAGAGCCAAGGCTGTGGTGGCTATTGTGCATAAGGCATAAAATGATTTTTCAGGTTGCATCCTCAATGGCTTGGGGATTAAGGTGTGGAGGCTGCTTGATGTCAAGTGGCTCAACTTGTGCTTCCATGGGGGTCTTGGTCCCTGTTGTTATTATTTGTACTTGACCAATGCAGTCCTTGTCAGCCTCAATGCCAATTGTGTAGCAGTGTACAAGTACAGTTTTGGCTAGCCAGCCAAACTGCTGGGTATAATGGTCTATAAGTTTACATGCTAGGGATTCCCTGGCACTCCTTTCAAGCTTAAGCAGCTATTCAAGTATTACTTGAATTTGCATGTACCTTATCATGACCATATTGTTATATATGTCCTGCTGGCCAAACTTCAGGAGTTTGCCTGTCAATACAATGTGTCTCTGCATGATTGCACAATGAAACTACTATGCTCAGATCCTGAATACAAGTACCTTGTAAGCCCTGGGCAAGGTCCAGAGGACCTGAAATCTGTGTAATGATATCAGATCCTGCAGCACTTCTTATATGTAAAAGATGACAGGTCATCAGCACTGTGTGTTATATGTGCCTCTGACCCAAATATGCCATTTGATCTTGAACAACTAGCATATTATACACTCTAGAAGGATTCAAGCAGTTATCAAGGCAAATGGAGGACATACAAAGTACTAAATACCAAAATTAGAGATACTCAAAAAACTGTCCCAATGAGTGAATATTTTAAAATGGCCATTACTCCATCAGTTTTGGTTTAAATTACATAGACTAAAATGCAGTTTGTATTCATAATGCCATAGTATCTTACATGATTTAACCAGAATTTTAAATACTTCCAATCCTTCATGCCAATGTCATCTTTCAAAAAGTATAAAGCATTGGGACAGTTTTTTGAACCACTGTAGATAACAAGTTGGTGAATGCAGACTTGACAGTGAATTAGGACTACAGACCTCTTTCATTCACATATATGCCTCAAAACCTCCAAAACTGGAGCTATCTATGATCATATTATACCATCTTCATATTTGGCAATTGCAATAACTTGCATGAGTCCTAAGATACTGTAAGCACAAATTATCAACTAGAGTTATATAACTTACCAGATCCAGACAACTTCTACAATATTTCCTGAGTTGCAATGTCTACCATGTAGACTGTTCTATGATTGTTGCCATACATGATAACTTTGCCTTCTTCTACAAATACTCCTTGAATGATTCTACACTAGGTAGATGTAATGCCTGGTATTGTTTTTGCTGGAGTACAGGAAATTGATGAAGTTGAAAGTGGCCTTGAGTAAGGTTATGAGTGACTAGGAGGTCTTTACCAGGCAAAAGGATGGCATGACCTCTGGAAGAGGCAGTCAATAATATGGAGGACAACAGTAAGAAACGGCACACATTGCACTTATTAGATGCTTTTTCCACAGCTGGTTTGTGGTTTGAGTATCAATGCAAAGGCTGTAAAGGGTAAATTTCCATTTAACATTGACCATTCAGATACACCTACATTTTGCTATTTTCAATCTTGGTGAGCAGTATATTGTGGCTATCAGCATCAAAGAACTTGAGGCTTGCAGGGATGGTATCAGCTGCAGGTGGAATGATCCACCACTCCATCATGTCAACTGCCAGAGGTTAGACTAAGATGGGGTGACATAACTCCCAATGCTTACTACCTGCACCAATGCTGAACAATTTAATTGTACCATTATAGCTAGTGACTATAAGTCACTGGTTAGCATCATCACAAGCCTGGGTAGTGATACTATTGTTGAACTCAAAGATATCATAGACCTTTGAATACCTTTAGGAGAACCACTAAGACTATAATCAGGGAGAGACAACATTTCAATTTGAATTGATATACAGAGGTTGTATTTGCATGAGGAATAAGGCAGATTGATCCTTAAATGGTCCTGACATATATAGATTCACCCTTGTTACCAGCAGCATTTATAGTGAAACAAGTCAGAGTGGTGATTTTGCTCCACAGCTTATTGTAGAGAGTTTGAAGGGGGGAGAGATCCTTTATGAAATAGACATGGACATGTCCATCATTACCTGAGAAATAATCAAGTTGTGTAGTCAAGGAAAATTGAAAAACCTATTTCCTGTTAAAACTATACTTGAATTATTAGTAAAGGTCACAGTACTAACTGGGCCTTTGCTGCCTCTGAGGTCATTCTGAAGCTTGTATTTGGAAGTCTGGAAAGGGGCAGAGGTCATAAGGAGGGTAGAAAATAAGAAACTGATGCTGACAGATGCAAGGGCCATTGGGTATAACTGTGAATAAATATCAAGTATGCAAAAGTGAAGTGGATAATCCTTTCACTGTCAAAAATTGGGAGTCATTATGTAACAAAAACAAAGGTCTTTGTTGCTACTTTGGAGCTCAAAGTGCATTTATAAAGAGAAATATATATAATGTGCACTAGGAGACAGAAATGTATCTTTCTGGAAAACTACAATGAACCTCTACATTGAAAGACCTTTTCCCTTGACTGTATCTCAAACTGAGTTCACAGTTCTTCTGCCTCCCTTGCTTTCCCCTACTGCTGCAGGCATAGAGTTTGGGAATTACATTCTACACTGCAATAACCCTGGAAATGAGAGTGATGAAGAACCTGAGGTTGAGCCTTGCTGCTCCCAGAGGTGTTTGGGTAAGAAAATTCTCCAGCCCAATGGTGAACCAGGAAGGCCCAACAGTGATGGGTCCAATTCAAGCTTGGAGCTTGCCAAGACTGGTTGAACTATCCAAACTGTTAATGCTTTTTGGTAGGCAGTCATATAAGATCAACCTACAAATTGACCTGTTTATCTGAACAGGAAGATGTGTAATGAATTGGCTAAATAGAAATTGGATTTGACTAAAAGCTATCAAAAGCAGGATAATAAAAAGATAAAGAAGTTTTACAAAGAGGTACATGCAAACAGTTCAAAATAAGGCTTGAATAACCTCATCTCAATGTATTTGGCAGATTATGAGGGACAAGAACTAGCTTCATCTAAAGGACTATAAGAATTGCTGGCCAGTAACTTCCTTGCTGAAGTTGAAACTGAAGAACAGTGCTGCATCAGCTTGCAGGCAAAAGATAAGGTCTACTCATAAGTGCTTGCAAGCTGCCATGAACAGAAGGAGATTAAGCCCAGATATATGATTATCATTAGCATAACATAGGTGGAATTGAATATGGCACTTGAAGCTCAGCAAGAGGATAGGGGAAGCCCTTAGATTTTGGAGACATTAGTATGAGGGGAAAATGATCACAGCTTGGTTCAACCCAGAGCTTATGGTTGTTTCAACTCCAGAGAAGTGAGTGGGTTTGAGTGAGCACAGAGCTTATAAGAAAGTGAGTGAGTCTGGGTAAACCCCAGAAGTCATGAGGAAGGGACAGAGTGTAGGTAAACTCAGAGCTCATACATATGGTGGTTTCAAGTCTGAGAGCTTGTAAGGAAGTGAATGAGTTTGGATGTACCCAGAACTTGCAAGGGAGGGACAGAGCTTGGGTGAACCCAGAGCTTATGCATATGGTTGTTTCAGGTCCAACTTTGCTTGTGTTTGATGATTCAACAACATTAGATCTTTATATCTTATCTATATAGTTCATCTGGGTTATAGAACCATAAAATGCCACCAAAGTTTTAGACTTCAAACTTTTGCCTGTCATGACTATTGATGAGCTCAGTGCCTTCCTCATGAGTTGTGGGTTCACCCAAGCTTGTTCACTTCCTTATAAGTTCTTGATTCACACAAGCTCTATCCCTTCCTCACAAGTTCTGGGCTCACCCAAACTTGCTGATTTTCTCATTGTAAATAATTCAACTTTTTGGGCTGACTGAATGTCATTTCAAGTTCTATGCTCTAAGGCAACTACTTCCAAATATGAGATTCTGTAGTTAACATCATCTTATTGGCCATTCTTGGTCATTGTATTTCCATTGTGGTATACTCATCTTGGTTAATGACATAGTTTCCAGACATTGCTGCAGCACAGCACAGATATTGCATTTGGTTTCTTCAAGGTGTGGTCATTGAGAATTATATTTGCAAATTTGCAATTCCACTAAACCTGCCTATTGTAGTTCCTCATTAGCAGAATATAGATTTGATGCCTTCAGTAGAGGGAAGAGGCAAAACTTGATGACATGATTTCAGACATTGCTAGAGCACTACATAGATATTGTGTTTGATTTCTGACCATGAAGAATATATCCCTATGCTCTCAAAGTATTGAAATAACAATGACATTACAAAGAGGCAAAGCTTTGAATAGCTCTCTATCCTCAAGTCAGAGTCTCTTGCCATCCTTACTGCTCTCCCAACTAAGTTCATTACAATGTACAATGCTGTAGCTCAGCTAAAGCCACTTAACAACTGCACCATTACTTTGCTAGCTCATGATTCACATTAGCCAGTGTATCTTTTGGAATCTGAGCACCTTGACATGCCCCATATTCATCCCCTCCAGCATGCTGTTGTTCCTTCAGAGCCAGTGATGCCAGAATCACCAGCATCACCTGCAGCATTGCTAGAGCTCATACTCATTTTGTCATCATTGTCAGACTCCAAGTCAATCAACATGTTGCAACAGGAAACCTTGGAAATTCTCATCTTGCACCATAGTTTTACTGTACCTCTTCCTCTTTTGTTGGCTAGGGTTGGAATAGGCTAAGTGCCAGCTTTACATTATGACAGTTCCAAATACAGCTCTGGCAAAGTCTTATTTGGAAGGCATTATCACAGAACAAAAACCTAAGGATAATGAGTGCAATGTCAATATTCAATCCCATATCTCATTATTAATGTCTGAGTGTTGCAAATACTTATGCATCATTGCCAATGATGATGACCAGTCCCAATCACTTTACATGTTTGACTTTAGAGACAAAGCTGAAATGCCATGGAAGCTGATATTGACTACTATAGCAGATGCATTGATGGTGTCTTGATTCTTAGCTTTGCAAATCAGATATTGCCAAGTAACTCTCTTACCATGGAATCCCATTTCAAACTTGTCTTCCTCTTTAACTTACTTCTAGAGCACCACACCAATCCCTGCCACCTTTTGTCTTACT
This sequence comes from Termitomyces sp. DKA19, assembly GCA_018851325.1. Taxonomy (NCBI): domain Eukaryota; kingdom Fungi; phylum Basidiomycota; class Agaricomycetes; order Agaricales; family Lyophyllaceae; genus Termitomyces; species Termitomyces sp. DKA19. The sequence goes on along the minus strand of JABCKS010000687.1, from coordinate 989 downwards.
AATGTGATTGTCTGATTTGTTGTTTGGGATCAAGGATTACAATTCTTATCTGAGGCAATGAAAGTTCCTGTTGAATCAACCTTGTGCATGTGCTGCATTGATGTGAGGGGGTTTTATTCAGCAATTTAGTTTCTTGACAATCTTTCAAGGTGCTATGGGTTGGTTATTAGTCCCAAACACACTACTTAGAGTTTACAACTCAAAAACTAATGGAAGATTTATTGGCCACACTCTGACTAAATTGGAGTTCAACCTTATTTCTGATATGTATGTATGTCACACTGATGAGACTTTTATTCTGTTGTTGAATTTCTGGTTCTTACTTTCTTTTAGAAGTTGGTCATTAAACAGTGGCTCCACTCCTAGTTCCCCACAATGACAACCTCTGAAGTTAGCAGAGAAGAATATAGATGGTGAAATGGAAATCACAAGTATAGCTTCTGCAAATGACTGGCTGAAATCACAAATACCACTTCTCAAACAAATTCTTAAGGGCCCATCCAGCTCAAAGAAATAGCACAATCTCTTACATAGCAACAAAGAGATTCATTGTATTCAAGACACTCTGGAGTTGTGGTCCCAATCCTTTATCAAACAGCATTTATCAAAATCATGAAAGTTATATCTTGAAGGTATCAGCATTATAGTATTGTTACATGTATATAGAGAGTGTATGTGAACCCATAATCTAATCTATTTGTAGCTGAAAACTGGGTCAACCACTACAGGAAATAGAATGTTAAGTCTTTAAGGATATAGAGTCAACCCTGATGTGCCTTGCATACAAAACTATATGGTTTCCAAATTGACTCACATGAAAGAGATGAATAAAAGGCCAATACATACCAATGTATGGCAAAGTTGGCAAGAGTGTTGTCCACAGCTTTGATATTCATGAATTCTTTTTGCTTTCCCTTTTTCAAGACAAAAATGTTGCCTCTCCAGTTCCCTGCTGCCCATAGTAAAATTTGATGGTTAACTGGTCAGTT
>JABCKS010000686.1:0-13581 GCA_018851325.1 Termitomyces sp. DKA19 | reverse complement strand
ACATCTAGAAGGTCAAGAGTTCATCATCAAGCATGTCTAAAGTATACCCTGGCATAACAACACCTCCAGGTCCAACAACTGGGGGGAAGGAGGCGGGGGGCTGGAGTGTTCAAATGCACTGCATGGCACCCTCAACACAAGTGCATAGTTGCATGAGGGGTTCCTCGTCGCATAGTCATAGTTGGATATTGAACAGGTCGTTAAGTGAATTGAAGCAAGCATTCAAAGCCGACTTTAAATGTACTTCTCATAATTTTGCCCACATAGCAGCAGTCATGGATAGCATCGACATGTATTTTATTCCCTTCATCCAGCCACCGGTATATCTCACCAGCGACTTTATCGCTACGGAGGTTGTGGGCATTGACAGCTATCACGGAGGTCGGTTCACTTCTGTTGAGTGGAGGGCAAATCTCGGGTTCTCTGACAATTCGTGCGCCTCCTACAGACATTAGATGCCCATACATACATTTTTCCCATTTGGTATATTTAAGTACGCCGAGCTTCGACATTGGCGATCGTGAGGCAACTGTGACGTCGTCCATGATAGGTGTGAATGCAGAGACTTTTGAGCATTAACTTTGATCGTATTGATTTCGCTGCTACGTTAAGAACGGAGCGAGGAGCGGGTTTAACTTGCAACAAGTAGAGTGACTCGTCAGCAAGGAAAACTGGATGTCCGTGGGGTAAGATTATGTGTAGTATATCGATACGTGCCTGGATGTCCGTGTGTTCAGAATAAGAAACCACGGAACCCAGGTCAGAGAAAATAATCTATGTATCGCGTGAGATCTAAATAATGAGGTCGAGAGGAGTGATTGTGGCACTCCCGCCACTGCAACTGCAAACATTGTTCGGACCTCATGTCGATCCAGGCACCAAGACCCATTCACATATGAGCTTTCATATATATTAGGACTACACACGGATAGCACCCTCAGTCAAGTACACAAGACTGAGGATGAGCGATTACATTTTCATGATACATACATTATTACCATTAAGATATCATACTTTCATGGTACCGTCCTCCAATATAGTCGACTATACAAGACTGAGGATACCATACTTACATCGTGATCTGTATAGGTACATCCAGTCTACTACCTGGATTCTAACATTATTTAAGTTGCATCTTGAATACATCAAACATAATATATACAACTTGTTTAAAGTGCGCGACTCGTGTATCGAAGACTCACGAAACTTAAGAATTCTAGTTCGACGTTTTTAGACTAAGTACTAGTTCGATTCCATTCGGACCTCGCTTACATGAGACAAAAACTTGAGTTCCGCATCAATAGAACCTAGTGTCACTACCTCGAATCATAGGAAACAGAAAACAACACAAACAACAGAAAAAAGTATCTCGCTCAATAGACACTGCTACTATTACAATACCCAACAACGCCGGTCAATCTACCGGCCATACCTATATTTCATTGAGTCACGACACATTTTGCGGCAAAAACAGAAACACATACTTCTGCAATTCCCACTCACGATTATCCAACGGACAGACATTCCTCGTCTTGAGCCACTTCGAGATACAATGGAAGTGGAATGCGTGCTATCAAGTACCAAGGTCTCAGCTTTACAGGCAAGAACGAGAGAGAATTAGCGGCTCACGTTGCATATCCCCCATGCAGCATTACACTCTTCAACAGCGGCCGATACTTGATTGGCCTGACAATCCATGCCTGTGAGCGTCAACCGATTATCGGGCGGCAAATCACAATCACAGTCACCAAGACGCAACGCAAGTCAAAGGAAGAAGAAGCACAAGCAAGATCAGCAATCCCCTCCACCGTACAAAAGCAACTACAAATATATACGCACATGAATCCATGATATGATTCTTGCAAATCGCGCAGCTATCCACGACGATATCTGCACACGATCGAATCGGTCAGCACACGCCACGCCACAGAGACAAGGACCAAGAATTCGGAACGTACCCCACGTCCATAATGCCGCCGCATTCCACTGTACATCAACGTTAGAAAACTCGGACTGCGATACGATACCAAAGCTGTGACACTGACCTTCTTGACCTCAAACCTTGCCTTCCCCTCCTTCTCCTTTCCCTTGATTGATGTAGGATGTTCAATATCAATGTCCATATCAGCCATTGCTATTAAATCGTCTGTCTCGTGTAGTGAGGTGAAAAACTGTGGGAGTGTAGTCTATTGTAGTGTTGTGGAGAAGGAGCCCGAATATGTACTGTTGTGGACGAGCCTGAATATGTACTGTTGTGGAGAAGGAGCCTGAATATGTACTGGTATATAAGAGTTTTACGTAAGTACATTTCGGCTAAACAAACACAAAAGACAATCCGTAACCAGTAGTGTCCTCTATAAGCGCGGTTAAACCACGCTTTTATGTATCCCGTCTCCTCAACAACACACTTGCAGTGCTATCTGGAATATTCTCCGTCACGAACCAATGATCCTTCGGTTTCTCCCCCTCGTTCTCGAGCTTCAGGTCATAGTTCATCAATATATGGGTCATCATTACTTTTAGAACGATAACAGTGAAGAACCGGCCAGGACTGGTATTGTCAACACAAGCTCAAGTCATCAGCTATACACTATACTCACCACATATGTCTCCCCAACCCAAATGCCAGAAAATCAGGGGAAGAAGACACCATCTGCGCCTGACCACTCTGCTTCCCCTCATCATTCACCACATACCGGAATCCATCAAATGCATGCGCGTTCGGATACACAGCCTCGTCAAGATGCATCGACCACGCCGCAACGCCTATCGTCATACCGGCGGGTATAGTTGCACCGTTGGAGAATGTGAATGGCTTGAGGACGCGGCGGTAGGACGAGACTGCGCAGGAGTCAGTGTTCGACAAAGTGCCGTAAATACGAAACCAAGGACGAAGGAAGACGCACTTGCACCGAGCCCGCTGATCCTCTGCGACTCCTTCAGGAAACTATCAAGCTTGCGCAGTTCCCCCATCGCAGCTCTCGTCCACCCCTCGCTCGACGTGACGCTCTCAATCTCTTCGCGTAGGGGCTCGATACACTCCGGGTGGGCAGCAAGATGATATAGGGCTTGTGTGAAACTCTAATAGTAAACGTCCAATTACGTTGCAAGGTTAGCTCTATGGTTGCAAGTCCGACTTTTGAAAGGCCGGGCGGAGAACGTACCGTCGCGATCGTGTACACCGCGCCAAAGTTGATCATCATCAGATGAAAAGCCACATGTCGTAATTTCTCCTCGTCAGTCTCGCCGTCGACGTCATTCATGAACCACGAAAGTATGTCTTGCTATGTATCTCGTGTCAACAAAATCAACACAGGGCAGCGGTCCCTTACGCGTACAGGTTTACCCTCGTAGTCCTTCCCGTACAACTCGACGTTCTTCCGTCTCTTCTCCACCTCGGGTCGGAGATGCTCGATGCATCGTTTCAATGCAGCTGGTACATTAACAAAGGGTCGTCCGACCAACCTGTTAATGGTCAAACATCAGCAATGCAAGACTGTACAACAGCTCGACAACGCAACGGTTTTAAGCGCGGAGAAAACAGTCTAATGACCCACGCAGCTTTACTGATATCAACGGCAAAGTCCCTGCACATCGAGACATAATCCCGATCGCGACCTGTAAGCAACATCAACGGAAACACTTTCAAACTCGGACACACGGGACCTACAAAGCGGAAGCCCGACGAACACACGATGCGCTGTGCGAGCGACCACCTCGAGGGTCGTATCCAAAGCAGGACACTTCGACCATTCTACTCAGTATTCTCAGTCTTCTTGCCCCTTCACATATGAGATTCACACACCCTCAGTTAACGGAGCTACCTCCCCAAATGCGCTCCCGACCTCATCTCGGATCGCATTAAAAGAATTCGTCAGTTCTCTTGTCAGCTGGTTTCGGATAATAGGAATATGAAAATGGCTCCTTCTAGTCTTGGGCGCCAGCGCGTGGATCGCCTGTCAAGAAAACGGAAACCCATCATTAGCAAACCATTTTTTACCCCAGCGGTCAGGATGCTCCTTCGAACCGCGTAGCGTAATCAATCATGCACAAACCTCATCGATCGCAGCCTCGAAAGTGAGGACATCTTCAGGGGCTTTCCGTACGTCCTCGATCAGCTGTGTACCGCTCACGATGACGGTCCACGATCTGAAATCCGCGATGCGGAACAGCCCGTCGTACTGTATGGGTTGAAAAATTGTTCAGATACATGCACGCAACGTAGCTAGTTGTGTGAGATATACCTTGTCGTAGCCTTCTTGTATCGTTCTTGAACTGTCGAACATGAAACGAAATGCACCGATGTATGATAAGAGTGGGAATGTAGGGCCTATGGCAGGTACACAGTTGGGCTGGTTTTTTTTCTGTCACGAGTCAGTATGAGGAAGTCCATGAAATTTCTGGAAGAGGCAACGAACACCAGAGGAGGGCCAGGCTTGCCATGGTTTGATGGAACGAATTAGAGTGTGAATTGCAATGACAACGAGTAGAGTAGCTACTAGAAACTGGGGTATTGTGGATGGAGACTCAAACATTATGGTTTAAGTTGGAGAAGGCGTGTAACTCCTTTGTGACCATTGTAGGTGTGAATGAATGAATCACTTGATATACTTATGAATGAGTAATTGGTATGAGAGACTTCAATACGACACCTTCCATTTGATCGAAAGGGGATGTCATACTACTACTATGAGGAGCCCCCTGCGCATGATAGACTATGTTCTTAACTTGCAAACAGACACGAACAAAGTCTCCGATCTGCGAAGCTCAAAAGTCAGATATTCGGAGGAACTGCAAGATCACTGGAAAGGACAACTTCTTCAGACCCCATGCACCAATTGCGGCGCAGCAGGTCGTCCGGACGGGCCCGAATCTTTCGGACTTTCATCACTCTTCTCCGGCATGAACAAAGTTCAGTTGTGACTTCATTAAAAACGATTAGACTTCGGAAGTTTGTCGACTTACTCGGGCCGGTTACGTACAATTCAGGAGCCACAGAAGAAACGGCTTCAGGGATTGAGAGGGAACTCGGAAGGAACAGGAGCCTAGTCCTTATACAAAACACCATGGGATGGTAGCTGCGATCGTATTATGCAAAGAATGTACACATATTCCGACAGGAAAACGAGTCCCATCAAGGACTTTGGACAAGTTCTATATCCTTGCCGTGTTCAATTTTGTCTACGAAGCCGGCATAGCATACTTCAGAAGAAATCATATAGAGCGTGATGTTGTTCATATTGGTGGATATATGTACTACGGGTCCATGTACTACCCATAGCCAGAGGATATTCAGGTTTTCAATCCCTACGATAAGGATATCACTCGAACTTGGGGGAATCAATGCAATTACCAAAACAATTCAGCATTCGACTCGCTGAAACAACAGTCACTCAGATCTCGATACGACGAGATCCAAAAGGAGAAGGGTTACATATACTTACGGAATGGTGGAGTATACCGAGGAAAGAAGGCGATATCCGGACCAGGTGACAACGAAATTTTGCACGCGAACGCCTCAGGATTGTTCTTCGCTGCGAAATTGATTCCAGCGGCTACAGGCAAACTCAGGAAGCAGTGAGATATTCTTGTCGGCGGGTCCTGGATATAAGATCCGACGATGCGACTTCGGCGTCTTTGAGAAAACTATAGGCGTTCCGTATTTTCTCGTGGGTCACGATGGCTAGCAATTCAACGTCAGAGATGTCACCGTTCACAGGGTTCAGGCACGCTGGCTATCAGGAAGGAAAGCAGCCCTGACATAAGACTGAACCATATAGACACGTTTTACACCCTCTTTGGTCATTTCTTGAACCGCTCGCATGTCAATTTCAAAGACATCGCTTTTGTTGATTGGGGCTTCGGGTGAGGTCTGTTCCATCACGCAGAAGATCCGTTGCTCATGAGTTTACGTAGGCTTCATCGGCGGAACCCTTCTCACCTCCCTTCTTTCGCGAGAGGATCGAGAACGCTTCAATATTACTGTGCTGATTCGCGGTGAAGAACGTGCTGCGTTAATTCGGGAGAAGCTAGGGCTGAAGACTGTGGTTGCTGATCTATCAGACCAAGGGTTTGTCAGTGCAGCCGCCGAAGAGGCTGATGGTACAGTTTGTAAATATCTAAGATGACATTTCATCTGACCTTGCGTTGTTGAACAATACTAGTTGTTATCAATACTGCGAACTCGGATCACCCGGCTGGAGCTAAAGCGATCATTGAAGGCTTGAGGAAACGCAAAGCTAAGACAGGGAAGACCGGAATTTATATTCACGTAAGTCACTCCAAGCGCAATAGGTCTGCGGACTAACGACCAGAATTTCCTATCAAGTCATCCGGAACTGGTGCTCTCACAGACAATGCAAAGGGAGAATACAAGTCTGAGAAGGTTTACGATGACGAGCATGTCAAAGACATTCAAGCCATTCCCGTAGACTACGTTCATCGATCCTGCGATACCGTCATCAGTGCTGCAGGAATAGCAGGTGATATTCGGTCCTACATCGTCATGCCTCCCTTGATCTGCAAGTATTGGGGTCTTCTCCTGACTATGTATTCGTCTGACTCCTTTCGGTAGATGGCCGTGGCGTAAGTTCCCCTTCAGCTCAAATGAAATCCACGTAGAGCTTTCTTTGTCCCGTAGACGGGACCGTTCCATCGCACCTCTGTCCAAATACCGGCCCTAATTCGCAGTGCCCTCAAGCTTAAGCAGGCTTGCTATTATGGAAAAGGCTTTCCCTGGTGGAACGGTGTCCACGTTCAAGATCTCACAAACCTCTATCTGATTCTTCTCAACGACGCATTATCAGCCAGTCCCAAGGCTCCACATGGGGCAGATGGCTTTTACTTTTGTGCGACAGATAGGTTAGTTGAAAGATGTCACTTGCTCCCATAAGCCTACATTGATGTCAATTTTTCTGAATAGCTTTGAGTGGAAACAACTTGCACACGAAATTGGTACTCGTCTTCATGTAGAAGGCGCAATTCCTACTGCAGAAACCAGGCCGTATGCCACTGAGGAAGTAGAGGATACGTTAGGAACCTGGGGTGCCTTTGCTTACGGATCAAACTGTTTGTGCTGATGTTTCAGATTTCCGTGGATTGTCGACTGATTCCTTTTCCAGCTCGTTCCAAAGCCATCAAAGCTTATAGGCTCGGCTGGAAGCCTGCTCATGGCGATGAGAATAATGGTTTGTTTGATTCTATCATCCCCGAGTACCGTGCTGTTCTGGAAGAAGGCAAAGATAAGGCGCCAATCGTCCACTTTGATGAGATGTATGCATTGAATAAACAGTAGTTGTATTAAGACTGTTGTCAACCTTACCATTTACTCAATCATGTCCGATTGATCAAATTCCTTCCAAGTTCAAACTATCTGACAGTTGCAGGGTACCATGGGACTTGGCTTCTGTACAGACAACAGACAACGAAGGGGCAGAGCAGGCCGAACCACAACCCGTGGTCTGTTGAAATTATAACAACATTGTGACGAGGCATCGGCACCATGAACATTGACGTCATTGTCCATTATCGATTATCCTCCGACTTCCTCGTTCACTGCGAGCGCCGGAAGTTGTTTCCCTTGGAAAACCTTGGAAAAAGGGAAAAAGAAACATGTTATGCCATTTCTTTGTCAGCTTTTTGTTTTGGAAACAGTCATTTTCCATTGTCTAATGCCTTTTTCCCCTTTGAGCTCAAGTTTCGAACGTGCGTTGATGCACATTGGTTTAAGTACACAAGAATTTCGAATAGTCCCCTGTCGCTCGACTTAAAGTGTTATACTTAGAGTTTGCTATCAATGTAGTGAGTTGACAATCTGTCTAACATGGAAGACTCTTGGCCCCAACTATCCACCTTTACGTGGGCCTCGGTCATGCCTCGACACATACTGCCTGTTGAGAGGCTGTCGGTAGACAGCCTCACTGAAATCCCAACAGACAGGATAAAAAAACTTTGTTTGCCAGTAAGTAGGATAAGCTACATAAATGATTATCTGGAGCTCACCTTCGTTTGCCAGTAAGTAGGATAAGCAAACGAAGGTGAGGCGGAAAAAGTTTTTAAAGCGGTCCTCACGTGAATGTGCCGCAATGACGCAAAAGGTGAGACTTGCGTCATTAATGTGTCGTAAGTTGTTCCTGGAACCTTACACCTGTATTCCCACCACCCAAACCATTACTGTTGCCTGCATTACCATCTCCAGCCCGAAAACTTATATTTGACAGTCCATAAACTCTTTCCACCTACATAATTCTCGCAGCTTACCTGCGCTCCGAAGGGTATGTGCAACCGCCATACCCTCCACCAACAAGCGCAACGAAAGCGGAATGACAAGCTTACGCCAATACAGTCGTGTCGAAGCTTAAAGACTTGCGTGGGTTGTTGAACCCGCGGGGTATTGAACGGATTCTATGGAATTGTGCAAATAGATATGTTAGGATAGGGTTAGATAAAGAGAACGAGTATGGTTACTTTGCTCTTTGCGCATGCAAATGGGTTCCCCAAAAAGGCGAATAGGCAGACCATTCTTCTTTTGCCCGCTCGATTAACGGTCCAATAGATATTGGAACCTATCTTACAACACCTCTCATCCTCAGCAGCCTCACTTATTGATGAAATATGGACTTGGGAATCTGTTCAGCATGGTGATGCTCGATCAATGGAGAAAGGAATGATGTCATGTCTGGTGTGGGGTCACTCTTTGCTTAAATTTTCCATATTTGGAGATTTGTCGAGATTACTTGCGGCCCTTCCGCGGTCCGGGCTTGTATTCTCCGGCATTCCCGATCGTTCTTTTTCTCGTGCATTCTTGTCTGTGCCCCAACTTGCTTAGAGATATGAAGGATTCACGAATCTTCTGGAGTGCATACACTGTATTCCAGAATCAATGACGCAAGCCTGCGTCCGAGTGGGTATATAAGACCACTCGAGATGCCCCAAAGGCCCATCCATAAATCTCAAATTCGAGCGTTCGAGTCGATCTTAACTACACAATGTCTTCTGTCTTCTACTACGAGCCTTTCTATCAATTCGAGAAACTCATCGACGATGCGTTCAGTTTTCGTCTAGCTGAAAATGACAAACAACTCCAGCGCCCCGGCCAAGATGCAAGAGTACCTGGTTTGTTCAGGCCAAGGTGAGTGTGCTCTGAGATGCTGTCGTCAATGTCTGGACGCTGACATCGTGATATTTAGGATGGATCTGCACGAGAACACAGAGAGCAACACGGTTACGGCAACATTCGAGCTGCCTGGCTTGAAGAAAGAGGATGTATCTATTGACATCCACAATAGCCGCTTGACTATAAGCGGCGAGAGCAAGATATCGACGGAGCATGATGAGGGTGGCTACGCTATTCGTGAGCGCAAGTTTGGGAAGTTTTCGCGCACGCTCCAGCTTCCTCAGGGAGTCAAGGTATGTTGGCTTATTCGACTTCACCTATGGGGGGTTTCTGACGGGTTGCGATAGGAGAATGACATCAGGGCAAAGCTTGATGATGGCGTGCTTTCTATCAGTTTCCCAAAGACCAGCGTTGAGGAAGCACCCAAGAAGATTACCATCTCCTAAATACTCATGATTCAATGGTTGAATTCGGTTTCTTATGACGCTTTGTGTACCACCTTTTTTATGAACTACGAAGTATAGTGATTTCTGTGATATTAGTAGCTAGCGATTTTCTTTGTTATAAAAAAAGTTGTATTACTAGAGTATTACTGTTTCGTTGTCCACGAGTGGTACTGAGAGATGGATTTGGATCAATTATATTGGACCCTATCAATTGGTTTCTATCAACGTGTTAGCGTAATGTTCAAATTTAGGATGGAAGACATGTCGTACTATATCGATTAAAGTCCTAATGCCAATGTAACTGCCAGCTGAAATAGCCTAAGCTTATATTGATTGCCACAGCAGTTGTACATGCTTCTTCTATTGTCCAGCCACAAACCGATAAGTAGCCACGCAAAACGTCGACTTCAGCTAAGGTCACGCTGTTCACGATCAGGCTGAGAAGTTGAGGCAGGGTAAAAATACAAGGTCAAGTCTGTAACGATCTTTGGCAAGTGCACGATCAACTGGAGATGAGTAATGGGGAGGGCCAACAAAGATCTAGCAGGCATACAAGCATGAAGTGAGAAAAGAAGGCACGTGGCAGGATGCTCGAATCGGAACGCGCGACGCGCTGAAATACGATCACGTGTTAGTAGTTCGTATTCTGAAGTAGCTTGGGTGCTTTCTCTGCGAAGAATACCTCATTTGACCATGGCGTCGGCATTTCTCGACCAGTACGAAACACTAGACGTCATCGGGAATGGCTCATTTGGTATCATCAGGAAAGTAAGGCGGAAATCTGATGGTCTCGTGCGTTATTTTATGCTACATTTTCTTGTCTTTTCTTTTATTCATCACGCGCAGGTCTTTGCGCGTAAAGAGTTGAACTTTGAGCGGATGAACGAACGGGACAGGAAACAAATTGTCGCTGAAGTGTAGGTTTTCTGGTAGGACTGACCATGACGGAATTATACTAACATACCTCAAAAGTAATATCCTCAAAGACCTGGGACACGACCATATTGTGCGATATCATGACCGCTTCGTCGATAGGGATGCTGGAATCCTCTATATACTCATGGAATACTGTGGTGGAGGTGACTTGTCGACTGTGATCAAGCAATCTGCCAGGACGAACCGACCGATATCCGAAGACAAAATCTGGAGCTACTTTCTTCAAATTCTTCTGGCGCTCAATCATTGCCACCATCCAAATGGCCATGCGAGAACTGGTAGTAGTGGGAACAACGTGTACGACAATGCGGGAACGTCTACTCGGGCTCAAATTTTGCACCGGGACTTGAAACCCGATAATGGTATGTTTCAAGATTGTATTCCAGTCCGTGCTTCACTAAAATATCATTCAAGTCTTTCTTGACACTGCAGACAAAGTCAAACTTGGTGACTTTGGCTTATCAAGGGCTCTAACGCAAACAAATTTCGCGAATACCTATGTTGGAGTGCGCTGGATATTCTTACTATACGCTGTATGCATATTGATCGTCTGACAGACACCGTATTATATGTCCCCAGAACTAATGCAAGAAAAGGCGTACGATACGAAGTCTGATATATGGTCCCTCGGCTGCGTGATATACGAGTTATGCGCTCTCAAACCTCCGTTCCACGAAGCCAAGACACATCAGGAACTTAGTAACTTCATAAGGTAGGGACATTTATTCGTTTAACAATTTCTTCGTTTCAACTCTAGCCAGAGCTGGCCGAATCCCACCACTTCCTCGCGGATATTCCCAAACGCTCGCTAGTGTCATCAAATCCATGTTGAACCTCAATGTATGTTAGTTTAGATTTCTCGTTCTCGTCCCTTTCTCAGCAACTTAAGCCTGCTATGCGCCCATCCGCCGCCCAACTACTCCAACACGAACGACTGTCATTGACCCTTAAAGTGATTGAAGCTGAGAAGATGTGGATCTAGTAGTCATTTATATGTTGGAAGCCGTTGCTAATTATTCTTTTTTTGTAGATTAAATTCCGTGAAAAGCCATCGCGCCGACAATACTGCAAGAGAACGTGATCTCAATGTTCGGGAATCAATGCTTCGAGAGAGAGAACAGCAGATGACTGCTCTAGTTGGGCAGAAGGATGCCGAGATTGCAAACCTACAACGGATGGTGGCTGGATTACAGGAGCAGCAGAATCAACACTCGCAACAGCAAGTGGAAACAGCGATCAAGGAAGCAGTGGCACGTCGAGAGGAGGAGTTGCGAGTTCTAGTGATGAAGCGGGAGAAGGAAGTCGCAGACGCAATGGCGAGGCGGGAGGAAGAGATTATGGAGGCGGTGAGAAGGAGAGAAGCGGAAGTGTGCGAGGCATGGGCTGCGAGGGAGACTGAAATTCGGAAGGAGTTTGAGGATGGTGTCAGGGCAGTCGAAGAACGTATAGAGTGGATCCAGGCGAAGGAAGAAGAGCTGAAGGCTGAGGAAGCTCGCTTGGAAGGTGCGCAGTCCGAATTGGAAGAGAAGATGACGAAATGGGAAGAATCCCTCGCGAAAGGTCACTGCGTTGGATTCTGAGTTGACTCCCTTCTGAACTTTTCCAGGTCGCAAAGACAAGATGCCTCTAGAAGAGATCAAAAATATTCCGATTCGTTATACTGACAACGTTTCCCAGCAACAACGTCGAGAACAGGAGAACCTAACTCCACGACCCAATCGCAAAGCGTTCCCGTCTCTTTCTACGCCAATCGCGCGATCTTCTAAACTCAACTCTCTTCCATCTGCGATGAAAGGTGTTGTGCTCACGTCAACTGGCGAGGTACTTACAACGCCCACACCTGCAGAGGTCGCAAATCTCTTCCAAAACTCGCCCAAGGTCGGTTTGAACTTTACGAAAATATTTGACTTCGAAGACGGCGATGATGAGGAGGACGAGTCGAGCCAAGCATCATCATCAAGATCAGCTACAAATGGAGATTTGCCGCCGAGTCCCAGCTCAAGAAAGGAGAAAGAGAGGTCCAAGACGAAAGCCAGGCAACGTGGTGCTTCCTCAGATGCCGAATCGGCGGTTTTATCGCCCAAAATTCCGAGCAGTAATCCATCAAGTGCGCTCTCGACTCGTCTGCGGAGGCCCTCCATCCGGTCCCGACCTCAAAGACAACGAACCCCAACGCTGCCTTCCTCAACCTCAGAGCCCTCAAGCCTTTCTTCAGCAAGCGGATCAGCCTCTACATCTCACATCGTTCCCAAGGCTTTACCTCCTCACCCACACCCAGCCAATCCTACAGGGGGACGGATGGGGGGGACCAAAAACCAGCCTGACTATGACACTGCCGATGAGGAGAATCTCCCCAGTCCATTCTTGAAACGAAATCTCGATCGTGCTGCAGCGAGGCCGCCAGTGCAGCAGGTGAGGAAGCGCTCGAGTGCCGGACATGGGTTGCGGGCGGTTGCGGCGACGAACGCTGCTATCAAGCGAGTGTCTGCTTCATTATCTTCGGATGATGCACCGACGGAATGTCCTGATGTGCCTGCACGGCCGGCGCTCGCGAGCGCGCGCAGGGCGGGTGAAGAGGCACGGAAGACACTCTCACGACCATGATACAGGTTGGATATGCCCCCAACCTTTGGGATTTTCGTCTTGTTTAGGTCTTTTTTTCGTTAAAGGTTCACATGATGTATATCGCTCGCACATATTTCGTAATGGATGCATTCTCATATCTGGTGATGAGAAAATACTAAGTCTTGTGCTGTAGCTAGGTCAGATATTGCATAAGATAAGATAGTCAGAGATGTCAGTAACAGTGCTCAGCAACAAATAAGTCTTATCAAGGCAAAGTGGCTTAGACTCTATTGGGGAGGCAAAATACTGCATTCATTGAGTATTTATAAGTATTCACACCTCTATTTCCAACAGAAACTATGCATACACATCATTACCAGAATGAACCGATGACTTTTGATGGCCTACTGCTGTAACAGATTGTGCACATTACAACACATAGTATAAAATTATTATTATTATATAATTATTACTAATTATTCTTTATATAATTAGTATATAAGTTGTGAGGTTACTTAC
>JABCKS010000685.1:0-13605 GCA_018851325.1 Termitomyces sp. DKA19 | reverse complement strand
TCCCTCTCCCCTTCCCCAATCCCATTCTCCTCCTGCCAGGCCAAGAAAGCCTGGCAGTCCTGCTGATAACTCTTGAGGGTGACTAGCAAACATTTAGCAATGGTGTAGCAAGAGTGAGCTTCTAGTAGGGTGACCCTAGCCTTATACAGAGACTGCCAGAAGTGTTGCTCTAGACTAGCAGCTTTTCCCTCAAACCTTCATAGCAATGAAGCCAGCATCAATGGCTCTGGTAGTGCCAAGTCTCCACTCAGCCACCCCAAATCATTGTCACCTACTTCCCTCATGGGGGCTGAAATATGAAGCACCTGGTGACATAATTGTTAGCAAAATTGATAGTGACAGAAGCAACTTACTGGTGCTGGGATTGCCACTACCTCACCTTCATCTTTGGCCTTGGCCTCCTTCTCTTTCTCAGCCACCTCAACCCTACCCCATTCTTCTTCATCCTCTTCCACCACTTTCTCCTCAACTGTTGCTCCACTAGTACCCTCTTCAGGCTCCTTGGCTGCTTCTTCTGTTGTGGCCATAGGTGTCACCAGTTGCATTTCCATATCATCTTCCAACTCTATCATACTAGCAGTAATATGTTGTTGCTTGGAACTAGCCAAGAGTTCTTCATTGCTACTTCCACTAACTTTGCTCTCAACAACCCCCTGACTCTTCTGAGGTCATTTGCCCTTAACAACTGCCTGCCCTTTCACCATTGTCTCATCCTGCTCAATTAGTAGATTCAAGCTCAAATGCTTGATCTGTATAGGGTGCCCCACAGCTACTAACTCCCTTTGTCTCCTCACAAACTTCCTAGCTTAGCAAACAAAGGCAGCTTGAGTCACTATTGTAGCAACAAAATGACCTCCACAACTCCTCAACAATTGTCCATGGTAGGAGCAACCCTTTCTTGAGCTATCACAACAATAGCAGAGTTGGGTGCCAGTAGGGTACCAGCAGCTTTTGGGATTGTTCTCTGACCAGCAGTAGTCACACTGGAAGATGTTAGTGATGTTCTAGCAAAAAGCAAAAGAAAACTTACTGCTCCTTGCTCTGCCCTGAATGCCTGGTGCTCCACTGGCAACACCATTATCTTCCCCTTTGCCTTTGCTAAGCTCACTCCAGCCTTCATCCTGCTATCTACCACTGTGGAGGTTTTTTTGCCAACAAAGAAGTCCTACAAGCTTCTTGTCAGTAAAGGAGTCTTGAATGGGTTCCTATGGACAAGTTAGCAAGTGTCACTAAGCACTAGTGAATAAGTGAAGACTTACCTCAAATCCCTCATTGTTTCCCTTTGCCTTCCCTTTGCCTTTTGGAGTCTTGTGGTGCTTGGATGACATTGCTGACTCCTTAGTGATGCTGCCAACAACACATTTGGGAGTGGAAGGACCAGCCTCCTTGGTGTCACCATGACCCTTGCTATGGCTTGCTCCCATTATTATTGTCAGCTTGCATAGTGGGTGCTGGAAGAAAAATTGCTTGTTAGGAGACAAGTCCTCAAAAAGCTAAAGTTATCTAAGTAATGCCACTAGCTCAGGTGACACTGCTATTACTTACCATCATACCAGCCTCCAAGTCTTCAAGGAGGTAGTCAAGGGAGGGCACAGGAGGAGCCTAGTGAAAGACATTAGCAAAATTGTCAATGATTGCTAAAAACAAAGGAAAGTAGGATTTACTCATGAAATGTTTGTCAAACTCATGCATTCAAGCCTCCCCTTTGTACCTCTTGTACAAAGCCCAACACTCTTGATCTACTTCCATTAGCTTCAGCCTGTTAAGTCTACTACCAGCAATCTTGAACCAGCAAAGCCATGTTTTGATAATAGCAGTGGCTGCTCCACAAAGATTCATCATCAATTGTTGACAGGCAGTCACTAAGATATAACTAGCCTTCCCCAGGAAGACTTCAGCCATAGAACACTTGTCAATCAAATCAGCAATAAAGGAGGCCATGGCAATTGATTAAAGATAAGATTGGAGTAGTCAAGCAGAGAGGAGAAGTGGGGAGAACTGGGTTGAAGTTCAGCCAGATGCCAGTTTTTACTGGACATTTCCTTTTCCATATGTGGACCATTCAAGCAATCATGGGATTTGGTTGACTGAGGACAGTCAAGATTTCAGTATAGAGGAGAATGATAAGACCCATCTGTTGCTGAGTACAGTTACTGACATCTCTGACTATCTTATTAGGACAGCACATGACCTGGGGATCAGCATGAAATTTGCACAAGACCTTAGTGACCACAGGAATTTTTGGATCACAAGCATTTATCATGTGGAGCCTAGACCATACATCTAGAACAACCTCACCAAAGGCCCCCTTAGCAACATTTGTTAGTGACAATCCTTAGCAACATAGGCCCTTCACTTTCAAAAGAAACATATCAATATGTGACTTCTTGGACCCTTCATTTTTTTTGATTACTAACATACTTGGATGGCATCTACACTTCAGATACTAACATTTAGTATGCTCTTTATTTTCAATTCTGACACATAGTATGCACTTTTTAACATTGAATACTTATGTTTGGTTACTATCTTGATACCCAGCATGCATTTTGGCAGATGCTGTTACCTGCAGTAACTGTCTCTCTTTTTAGGCTACATTACTTACAAACAGTATAAATACCCCCTGTACATACCTAGTGGACCAGGTAGAGCAACTCCAAGTACTTGCCCCTCAGTATCTCTCTGCCTCAGAACTCATTCTTGTTCATTCTTACTCTTGTTAACAGCTTAGCAACAAGCCTTAGCAAACTTGTTCTTGATTTAGCACAGTACCAAGTATGGGTGCCCTTTGTGTTTTAGTGTCTTAGCAACATTAGCAACTATGGCTAGTGACAAGTCTTGTGTGTCCCTTTGTTTACTCCTCTTTTAACTTACATTCTTGTTTCTATGTTCCTCCTTATCACTAGGTTTTACCTACCTTAGTGACATTTTCTTAGTGATTATTTGCCTAGCAATGTGTTCTTAACCCCTTTCTCACTTAGCGACTTCTGTTTACCTTACTGACATCACCATCATATACTACTTTACCTTCTACTCCAATTCTGTTTTTTGTGTCTAGCAACTTAGACCAACATTAGCAACTCTTTTTACTTGCACCCCTTTTCACCCTACAGCTCTTGTTCTCTGGGACAATTACCAACTTGCCCTCACTCATATCCTACTGCCAGCTACCCTATCTGGTTGCCAGTGTGCTCTAGGTCTTTCCTTCTGGTTTTCTGCACAGCAGCTAGGCAGCATAGGAGTACATCACCTGCTATCTACATGTGATCTACTACTCCTTTTGGAATCAAGTTCCCACATGTTTGCTTTTTTATTATTTTCTCAGCAGTATCTCTTCATCTATATATCACCTCTGTTCCTGACAAACTTTTGACTTGAATCCATTGAATAGATACAAATAAATTCCTTTTCAATTTTAAATCCTTCCTAATCCTCAAATATTGTTAAATCTTACTCAGATATCATTTTCAGTCTTACTATTTGACCTCTGCCTAACTTTGTTTTGCGTCTGTAGCTAGAAATCTTTGTAATTGTTGTATTTTTGATAGTTACCTAGTTGTAAGATTTAATAGTGAGTTTCAATAACTAAGAGTTTGATGAAAGCTACTTCAAGCTAATATCATTCTAAATCGCCAAGTTTAAGCCGAAATTTTGGAATGAATGTAGCTTACTGCCACTTTTATGGTATGGTGTTGGTGATGGTGGTGATTTTGACAAGCTTTTTTGGTTTACTGGTGAGTATTTTTGTATTGCTGACAGTTTTTGGTAATGCTTGCTTACATATGTATATGTTTTTATTTCGGTACATTTTTCCAGCAAGACTAGTGTATAATACTGCTAGGGGAAACTCCTTTAACTACACTGTGTGGGGCTCAGCTTCTGATGGAAAGGCTACCCTACCTCAATCCTGTAGTCAGGCCTACTGCCCACTAAAACCATTTTTCTGTAGTCTTAGTACTTCCTTACGTAGTACCTTTCCAAGTGTTCTCTTTGCTTTCTATGACCAAAAATCTTTTGAACTCCCTGATTTTGGGTACCCTGGACCATTCGGGTTCTCTTCATGAAGACCATACCACACTGCCACAGAGCAACCCGGATAGTCAGTCATCCGGCAGAGATAATAATCTCTGAACTGATGTGCTACAAGCATCCATTTGCTCCAAACTCTTCAAGACTTGTGATAGTCTCCTTAGACATGGATGAATCCATATATACTCATATTACATGAATTATTTATGAAACCACAGCTTGCTATTCCAAGTAAGACTTGGGAGCCCCTACAGTCCTCCGCGGGCGGCCCGTAATACTATAGAGTATCTCCCCATCATCATTCTTAGCCCGACCTTTATCAGTATTGTTTCTGTTAGATTTTCCAAGTTGTCCTATAGTAGCCATCCTGAGACGCATGACATCATTTACCCAATCTGAAGCCCTGAGCAACTCGAGACCCTTGGCATGTAGACTAGCCTCTTCCGCGTCTTCCAGAAGATCGAGAGAAGTCCTTTCACCTGTCCGCCATAACAAAATCTGTAAAATAGTCTCAGGAAGAAGAACATTGAGACAATACTATTGATAATCAAGAGAAATCAGTTGATAAGTTGATGAAGGTGGCTCACATCGTTTTTTTCACTTCGAGAAAGAGACTCGAATGCTTCGCAACCATACTGTCTCGGCACATTCGTATTGACATGTAAATGGGTTATGCTAAAGTTTTTCTGTTTCTCCGATAACATCAAACTATATCTTGTTGACAATTGAAAAGGACCGTACCTCTAAGGAAGTAACGAAGGAAGACGGCGGGAGTTCGGCTCCTGATGATATGTCAGTCGGCGTTGGTGATACAGACCGATTAATGCAGGGGTCACAATCGTCAAGCTCGACTATGTCTTGACCCAGGGGCACAAAACTGTCTTCTTCATCCGTGATTACCTGTGCCCACTGCTCATCTCGCAAACACCATCCAGTCACGTATCGTTGGAGGACATCCACATCACGCGGGTCCATTTGACCTCTAAAACCTGCCTCCTCTACAACATTCTTGCGTTTAGAGCCACCGACAATGAAATCCCTATGTCGTTGCAATGCGGGTGAAAAGCGTTCGTTGAGTATCGCGGACAAGACGGGCTTTGCATATGCAAATTGTTCTCGGACGCTGAGGAGCTTAAAGTCTTCAGCAGAAGGGGGAGGAACGATAGGTGGTGGACTCTGGAATCGTCCAAGTTCACCTTCCTGCTCTAGAAAATTGTCTTCATCGTCATTTCGCACTTCAACGACGGTGCTGTCCCACTCCCCAAGCTTTTGAGAATAAACGTTAGTATGTGATCTTGGAGAAATGGCAGAATCACCGACTTTGCATGTAGCAAACTTGTCTTCCTCTGCTATATAGAACCAGTGCCGAGGGATAAACTGGGTTTTGCCATCAAGGAACTCGACACGATATTTATCTAGTTTCATCGGCTTGTCTGCAGGTATATAATCCAATACCCTTGCAGGCCAATATATCGAATCTGACGCCCTCTCCATGGCTAATATCAGTTCACCTGGGATGGTGATGGATATATCAGGAGGACGCGGCGACCATCTCGGGGCTACAACCTCGATGGCATCCAAACTCGAGCTCCTTTTCCGCTTCAAATTACGCTGGGAGGAAATCGGGACCGCTGCACCCTTGACCGGGCTTGAAGAAGTGGAGGGAGGATATGTTCGGAATTCTTGGGTGCCCACTTCAGGCAAGTCACTGTCATAGTGGTCATCCGCTTCAGAAGACGAAGATGGGCGCGGCGCCTTGGCCTTGTTAGTAGAAGCAGGTGGCTTCTTCGGTGACGGAAGTTCATTCGGAGCTGTGTTGTCCAATTCTTTCACAGCAAGACGCCAGCGACGTTTCAAACCCTCCTTATCAGCCTTCTGTTTTTTTCGAGGCGACGCGTGTACGCCATCGGAGAAGTGATTAGCAAAGACAGGCTCCTCATATCGTATCTGTCCGGCAGAGTTCAGCCATGAAACGATATTCAATTCACATGGGTCAAAGATCTCGACATGTTTCACATCGAAACCAGAAGAATTGGCAAGAGCGACCCGTAAAGGCCTCGCCGCGGGCTTCAAAGAGACAACCTGCACAGTTGGTTATGAGGACAATCAGTGGTGTAATAGATGCCGCGACAAGACGATGAACCTTGCCAGGCCACCATATCCAGTCTTTCTGAGACTTGATTTCTCCAATGTCACCCGGTTCCAGGATACGTGCACGGTGATCAATAAGGACCCAAACGCGTGCTCCTACCTTGCATAGATCCAATGTAGCCAGTGAACTGGATTTATGAGCCCGTTTACAGGGGCTGTCCGTCTTCGTCGGTTTCTTACTAGTCTGTGACGATGAGGCGATGGGGGTCGGCTCAGGGGACAGCTGAGGGAATTCCTGTACGTTTCTACGTTCAAGCGGAGACGAAGTTGGCGTCAGAGGAGAGATCTCGGAGTTTAGCCCAGAGACAGTGATAGGGTGATGAGGCGGAATATCAATCCGAACACGAGGGGACGAGACACGCTTTGCTGGCTTCTTTATAGGACGAGGGCGTGGCATAAGCGTGATGGTAGACGAAGAAGCTTGCGGCACTATTGCGCGTGTCGTTGTCGTTGGAGACATTGAACTGTCGTTTCGGAGGCGGCCAAACGTGGTCTCAAGCGCCGTCGCGTCCAGTCACATGTCACGCATGGTTGACCTCAAATGCTCAATATTCAATATACAATGCTCAATCTAGGTGTCTTTCCTTTGTTTCAGATTCAAAGCCTTGTGCACGGTTCAAAGAATTTCATCAACAGATCCACTGCTGAGGCAGAGATCAAATTTTGGACCTCAGGCCTTAGGCTGCACTAACTTCCATGATCCTGTTTGATTCGGGACGGTCCATGGACGAAAATCACGCGACTTTTGAGTCTTGGGCGCGCTAGGGACGTAACCGGACTTTGCATGGGGGAGAAATCATCTCTACCAAGGGTTCAAGAACTTGCGGAAAACTTGTGACTTACGAGAGACCTTGATGGGAACCAGTCATTTTCTACGCCTCGTGAGATCACTGGGACCCTCAACGGTCCGGCCTCCAGTATCCAAATGGGATCTTCAGAGAGACGCGGCAAACGTTCGTTGACACGAAGAGTCATCTGAGTCATTTTCTTTACTTCTCCCTGCGAAAAGTATGGCAGAATGAGAAATGAATGATGATATAACAAGAGCATATGACCCAAGTTTCATTTCGGACTTAGAGACTGTCTTCAGGTCATTATCAAACTTTTGCTTTGATTTATTTTAGTAGAAGGTTGCGAGAGACCGCAAGGAATAAGGAAACTCATGGTCATGGGTTTGATGCTGTACTTACTAAAGTAGTTGGGTTGTTAATGGACAATAAGTGAGGGAGGGAGAATGAAGATGTATGTACACAAAGGTAAGAAGAGAGATTGAACCTAGTGAAGGAGAGTTAATTGTCGGAATCACGAAGGGTATGCAGTCAAGTTCATCGAAGAAATGAAGTTCAACAGTGAAGTACAAAGGGCATCATACAAAATACTGTTCAATTTCATGTCGTTATATGCCGCATTTCCTTCTTCAGCGTCGAGTAAGGCTGGGTCTTCTCCGATCGACTCCACTCATCGAATGCCTTCGCTCAATACGTCCATTCTCCCCGCCAGAGAATCTGCCAGCAAAGCTAAAGAGGCGCTGGAAGAGATTTGTTTTCTTGTTGAGAGAATGAGGCGAGTTTGCTGACCGCGTCGTTGAAGTAGCGGTACCAATTGACATTCGAGGGCTGGGAGGCTGCCAAGCCAAGTTACCATATGATCCAAGCCAAGGGAAAAGGTGTTGAACTCACGAGCACATGTATCTTTTGACCCGCAGATGGGAGAACGTAATAGGTGCTTCCAGAGTCCTCACTCTCGAGTGAATCCGAGGATGAGGAGCGGGAGAGAGGTGGTACCACAGGTAATGAACGGCTCCGGTCATGGTAACCCCAAGTATTGCTATGCCCATTCCACGTCGCACCACGCTGATCCTCCCGAGGCCGCGCAAACGCGTATGAGGGTGGTAACGCCGTTACAGGCGGTTGGGTGCTCCGCGGATACTGTGAACCCACGGGTGCAGAGTGACTGTAGGCCATGCCATTGGGTCCCATCTGTGGAGGGTAGTGGTAGATAGCAGGTGGTGTATAGTGCGGTCGTGAAGTCGTGTTAGAGGGTGCATAAATAATTGCTGGCGGCTGTTTGTGCAAGTGCGGCGGCGCTCGCGCTTGTGAATACGAATGCCATGGTGTAGTCTGTGACGCTAGGTGATTTAGTGCTGGCAGCGGCCCGCGTGTCGTGGGCGAAGTCGCTCCTGGGTACGGCGTACGAATGCGTGGGTTAGTTGAGAGTCCTGGGACTGGATCATACCGAATCGGATGTTCAGCCGATCTTGGAAGGGACTTAGCGCGGGGTTGGTTAGAGTTGGATGAAGAGGGTCGTGGTTCGGCCGAAGGTAAAACTCTGATCTCCTCAGGGGTCTGCGGCGCCTGGTTTAACATCCCATATGGGCCAGAGTGTGCCAGCGGAGAGCTAGGATGAGGACCTGACATTGCACGGTGCCGAGAGCTCGTCAATCTCGAAGAAATCGGAGAGCTTGATGAGCGCGATCTACTATCGCTCCGTCTGTGTCTCGATCTACTTGACCCAACGCCCGAACTTGAGTCCGCACTGTTTTGAATCGGTACTTCAACTCCATTACCGTAGCGTAAGACCATATGCGGTGGCTCAGAATGCGAGCTCTCCACCTCCGATCCAGGAGATGAGGGCGCCCATTCGTCCAAAACGGAAGGTGGTGCAGAGGGAGATAAGAAGTTCATATCTCCATTCGTCTCAACCCAGTAGGCAGTCCTTTCACGAGAACTCATATACTCCCGAATTGCCTGCGACGAGGTGGTATACTCTGTCATTCTGATTTTCGAGATAGAGCCAGGTCGTGGTGAGGGGGTAGGCAAAGTGGCAGCCAAGGCCCAGGAGAGAAGGCAGGAAGGTCAGAGGAAACTTCGCAACGCTTGTGAACACAGAAGTTTTTATAGGGTCAAAAGGAAGGGTCCGTGAACGTGCTCTTATAATTAGCATATTGCCGGGGAATCCAAGGATCCAAACAAGATTATCACTGCAACAAGCATGGATAAGATCAGAACGTGTTTACCACAAGGTCAGGGTATTCGGAGTCTACCTCTGGGTCGTGGGATCTATGTTTACTTATATCGACCATGTTTCCTAAGACGGGCCCATACATATCAGTTGTTTTTGGATCGCTCAGGAAGTTGCTCAACGATGAACAATGAAGAAGCTCAGCAAGCCATACATACATCGTCATTTGGCGAAGGACTTGAGCTCAATTTGGCACTGTTACGCTCCGGTTCCTTCGACTTGATCATGAGGGCTTGGACACTGAGGCCTCGGGTGAATGATGGAGTCAGATAGACAAGTATCGAATGGAATACAGAGACAAAACCGCCGCAGAGTGTGACGTTCAAGCTTAATAGACAAATTTCGTGTCTCCTTTACATGCAACCTGTAAGTTCTCTCAAGAACGCATGTTGGAAGTGTCTGATGAACTCTTGGATGGCGTTGGGGAGTTAGATGAAGTTAATTCTGTCACACCTAACATAGGAAGTTCTACTTACATTTGAGAAGAATGATTGACATAGAACCAGCAAATATGGAAAGGTAGTCTTAGAAATGAATAGGCCGTCACGGCTTCACATCTGGAATCGACTCATTGTGGACAATGAGGCGACGTCAACTGCGAAGACGCTCCCCAATATTATTTGCACATGCCGCATGTGTCGCTCGAAAAAGTTGGGGAAATAGTAAGCCCCAAGAAATCGGTCATGAAGGCGAAAGTGGGTCCCGGCAGAGACGTGTTCGGCCAGCTTTGGAGTTTCAACGGAGTGGAATAGGAGTCACTGCTATTCTTACTAATGTGTCTACATCAAGATGGTTATCGCTTGAAGCCAAATTATGTCTTCTTAAGCACAGAATCATCTGTGGTTGATCAGAACTCAGGAAAGGCATAGAAGGACTAGCTCCGAGTCCAACGGCGGGAAGGCTCCTCAATTGTCTGATGCCTGGGCTTTAAGGCGTTGACTGACACAAGAAGGACTTTCTTGATGGTCGAATAGCGACTAACTTTATCTTCAACATCGTAAATAAGATAGGAAGAATTGATGTAAGGTTGCACGAAGTGAATCTGAAATGAGTCGTAGCAAATCGAAGAATGCTTGAACAAGGTGGGAAAGATGCCCAATTAGTTTCCCTTGTAATCACAACTTATCGAAGGCATGAACAAATAAATCCACAAAATTAAAAAACACATGCACAAAGTGGAATATATGTTACAGTCTGCATTGCCGTCCTATCCCAATTTTACAGCATCAAACTAACAAACCCCACCAGTGCCAAGATACCAAAGGCACTGGTACTCCTGCATGCTGCACCGTTGTAACTAGTAGTGACTGCACCTGTGCTGTCTGCCCCAGTTCCTGACTGGCAACAAATGACCCGACGGCAACAGTGGAAGGGAAACCAATGGCGTCGAGAACAGGAGCTACGCTGGATGTGATTGAAGGAGCTGTATTGGATGTAGCAGAAGAAACCGCACTCGAAGGAGCTGCACTTATTATATCAAAAGAAGTTGCACAAGATGTACACCAGAAGTTGTACTGCGAAGAAGAAGTACACTGCAAGCACAGAAAGAAACGGAATCGGAAGCACTAGCTGCGCTAGTTGAGACAGAAGGATTGCTGGAAGTGACACCGATGGTGCTGGAGCAGCCTGTGAGTACAGATTTAGTAGATGGGGCCAAAAATACTTCAATGATAGTCTACCTGGAAATCATCAAAGCTTCCATCTGCAGCTGATTGATGGTGAAGACAATCCCATCATTACGGTGGTGAATACTTAATCCATGAGCATACCCATAAGCATGAGATTATTGGTATTTGCTGCAATGGAGCCAGGGAGTGGTCGAAGTGTTTATGAACATGTTGAATTGAAAGAGTAGAGGGTGATGTAAGAAATCTTGACAGTGTCACAGACTAAGTACACTCTGATTATGTCCTAAGAGGAACACAGTGTTACACATATGGTTCTTGGTGCAGCTGTTACATAATGGTGAGCAATCACACTGATACATACAAATGAAATGCTAATTACACATTCCAACATACAACTCAAACCATGATGCCATTCCTAGTCTTTCCAGTCTTAACTTGATGAAATACAAAAGGTTAAAGACAAACTTTAAGGTCATTAGTTGACAATTTTTGTCAAGCAGTCCATTGGTTTACCTCATTAGTGAGACTGAGTGGTTGGTAGCATAGGTGCCAAGGGCAACGGTGAGAGCTAAGAAAGCAGCAGAAAATTACATACACACATGAGGGATTAGATTATCGGATAGCGATTCCTTTGGGTCTTGAGAGGTACGAATTACCCATCTGCACGACTGCCATCGTAACGTTGACATTTCAGGAGAGTATTAGCTCATAATTTCTACACAATGATCAGCTAATTACACAGCTTCGTGGGCAACAGTCAAATGTTGGAAAGCGACCTTGCATCGCAAATCATATGAAAGACAAAGATTTGTATCAACTCAGAAAATCGGGTTACGTCAGTGCGTAATAGAATTGTTGGTAGTGGAATGACGTAGAAACAACATCCTAGCATACGATAAGTACATAATTCACTTGAATTGCTCCCATACCACTCCTATACTTTGGAGCCCACGGTATCATTCGAAATGATGTCGTACTCCGTTGCTCAGTTAGAAGGCCAGAGCAGCAGTGGCGACAGAAACAATAAAACCGAAGGTGAAGCGCGGGAGGGTAATTGCGGCATCGGAAGACTGTGTAGGGCTGAGAACCGAAGATGTGTTTTTCGAGGTTTGAGCGGGAAGCCCAGTTTGTGAAAGCTGAGATGAGATGGTGGGGGGGATTGCCGGGGGGATTGCCGTGGGGCTTGTCCCTGTGGGTAAACTCAGAACAGCAGTCGTGCCAGCTTGGACATCGATGAGATTGACAGTGTCTGTTTCCGTTACAGGCTCTCCACTAACGGTTGCAGAACAGATGGCGAGACCATCTGACAGCGTACATTCAGCACCCATGGTGAACAAAGCAGACGGAGCAGCATAGGTGAAGGACACGTCGTTAGCACCTTCTACCAAGGTAGCTTTGGTTTGTTAGGACATCAGCCATTTTCCTTGCAGGAAAAGAGGACGATGTCACGTACCCGTACCGGGGAATGAACCCTCCTCAAGTGTGTCAGTGAGGGCTCCTTGGTGCAAAGCCCATGTTGTACGACCTTGTGCATCAACTCCCAAGATATCCGCGCTGATAGGTTGAGGATCGAAACCGGGGACGTAAAGAGAAGTTTGTGCCACCGCAGCTGAGTGTAATAAGATATGACGTCGATAAGATTAACAAACCATGTAATAATAGGACAACACACCTCCAGTGAGCGCGGCGAGGATAGCGAATCGAAGAGTAACCATCAACTAAATTTGTGTCCCATCATTTTTTTATATCTTTGGCAGCGTCCGAGCTCGTCGGAGGGCGCTTGTTGAAATCTCGGATCAGTGTGATTGGACAAGTCAATACATGTAGCGCGAGCGTGACATCACCTCCGCATAAACCTTACAATTTTCTATCCTAATCCCCCCGTACTGGGTTCCGTCTTATTCCGTACTATTTAATAGTGGTACCTGTGTTAGATAGAGGACAGTTCTTGCAATCTACAGGACTTACACCAGTTCTATCGCGAAACTCCTACTGTGTGACCGTACTCTGCCATTTACGGCAGCCTACCGTTACATTTTTTGAACTTGTAAACAGTCCTTCCAAAACTTCTCGACTCCTCTACCGTGGGTTCACTTGGTCTGATCAACCGCAAATATCCTAGTGGTGAGTTGTGAAAAATTTCAATGTCAACTGACACAGAATCTAGTTGTTACAACCTCTGCCTGAGACCATCCAGCATGGGCAACACAGGGTCAGCACTCAGGACAGGGGAATTGGTAAGCAGTGTTCTCAGGACTGCTCAGGCTCTAGCACGATGGGGTCGAGCTGTGAGCCTAGGACTGCCAGGTCCTGTCATTGCTCCAGCAGCAAAACTAACATTGTCAGCTCTGGCAGATGTATTGGACTCTGCCCTAGTGGAATCCTCACTGACAGACATCTTGGAGGCATCATTCCAAATGATGTCTGAAGAGATGCAGGTAGAAATCAAATCAGAATTGTCTACTAGTGACAGTGAAAACATGAATGAGTATAATATAGATAGAACAATCCCTATCCCAAAGTCAGTACAATTGTAATGAATCATGCACATTATAACACATATTATAAAATTATTATTATTATAAAAGTATTACTAATTATTCTTTATGTAATTAGTATATAAGTTGTGAGGTTACTTATGTAACCTCAAGTAGTCTTTTTCACACAACCATAGCCAGAATCAATAGATAGGTTCTGATTTATGGTCTAGTGCATAAAAGGCTCAGTAACAGCATTACATTTTTTTAAGTCAACCTACATTGACTATCTTTGCTAC
>JABCKS010000682.1:0-13662 GCA_018851325.1 Termitomyces sp. DKA19 | reverse complement strand
AATATACCCAAACATGGTCACATGACTCTGTTGATATTCCCACATGCAACTTACTCTTTATTTCTGACTAAAATAGGGATAAATCTGCAAATTTGAAAATGCTTGAAGAACTGTCTCAATGAGTGAATATTTTAAAATTGCTATTACTCCATCAGGTTTGATTTAAATTACATAGACTGAAATGGAATTTGTAGCTGCAATGTGATAGTATTTTACATGATTTAACTAGAATTTTAGATACTTCTGATCTTTATGCCAATGTCATCTTTCAAAAAGTATAAAACATTGGGACAGTTTTTTGAGCCACTGTACCACCTGGTTTTCAGGGGGGAGAGAGTAAGGTCTGCTGCCTGCTGAAAATCATTTATAGCATAATGCAGAGCAGTTGAGATTGGTGGTGCACTCTTGTGAGTGCTTATTAGAATTTCTCTGATACTTGACCTCTTGAGCAGACCATTGTGTGCACAGCTGGATCAAGAATGGCAAACATACTATCACCAATAAGACTGCTTCAAAACAAAATGAGTTTCATTGCCCAACTGGCTATATTGGCTGTGGAGCTGCTAAATGTCCTATATATTCAAGTATTTTCTTTCATAGTACAGTATTATGTTCACCCTGTTAACATCTTGTGCTCTCTAGGCTCGATTTGAGGGTAGGGAATTTCTTCTAACCCAAAATATTGATAAGCAAACTGCATGCAATGAGGTGAAAAATAACTTGACTGGGAAGTATGAATTATTTGCTTTGTGCCATTGGTTTAAAGGGAAATTTGATGAACAGGCTGAAGCTCAAGGATTGAGGACAATTCCCAGTGAGCTATGTCTTTTTCTAAAGTCTTTTATGTAGCTAACTGATGCCAAATGAAGGAACACTAGATTTGAATGGAGTGATGTGTTTGTTTGACTTACAGGCTTACACACCAGTCTTATACATATCCGAATTAATACATATCAATCTTACAGACTCAGATATTGCAGGAACACATTGAAGCCCAATTACTATTCAGATCATGGATCAAAGGCATTTGCAAGAATAATTCAACACCATGAAGTTTGCAAAGACAACTGGATATATAACTCATTAGAATTGTACAACATAGCAGTAGAAACCACCATCTCCAACTCGTGAGTCCTGCACCACTAGCGCAGCCCATGGCATGGCTAAGGAATTGCAGCTGGTTCCTCGCAAGAACACAACTTCCCGCCCCAACCGAATGGACGTTACATCCATCTTGAAGGACAACGTAGCACATGCAGTGATGTAAGATAGTTTCTAGATCATCTGCACATACTACTTATGGCGAATACACTTCCTGACCTGGAAATACAGGGGTAAATGGTTATATCAACTGCTATCTGTGACTTGTTACTGAAAATAAGGACCCCATCAACTCGTCGCGATGGACTTTGACAGCTCCTCAACGAAGAGTTGACTTGACCCTTAGTGGCAACGGTACGTTTTCAAAGCTTGGCATATCATACAGGGAAGCAGGTTCATATCGACTTGCTTCTTTGTTTGATCTGATATTTGCGGGCACCAAATGCTAAAAATAGCCGAGCGTCGATTAAATTGTTAGCCACTGCCGCCCCATCACAGGTCTGCTTATGTAATAACATGATGCCGATAGCGATGGAATTTTACTGATTTATCTATAACTGTGAATATTTTCCCCTAGTTGTCAAGGTCTGCTTTTATTTAGCTCTATCAAAGAAGAATGATGACAGAGGGTACCGTAAGAAAGTCGAGCACTTTCATTTTCGCTCCATCTCGGCCAAACGACAACCGCGATACCGGGAATCAAACAAAGTTGGATGACTGAACCAGGGTAAGCGGAGGACTATGCTTCCGAAACAAGCAATAATAACGGTCCGGGATCGGTTCAATAAAATATATTCTCTGTTGGGTGTCGTCCAGATAGCCTGATCCTCTGCATCAGTTGATCGTGTTAACTCGGCCGCACATGGATGATTTCTATTCCTTCCAACCTCGAAGAGGAGCAATGCAATTACATTATGGACTGCCTGTGTGATGGAGCGCTACACAATTGCGGAGGTTCAATGAGAAACCAAATCTCCTATGCCGTAACATCATGGCTGGGGCAACAGATTTTCCGGACCCATTCGGAGGGAATACATGTATCATCAACGGCCCAGGATTGTATCCACCGTGAGAATGTCAAACCAACGTCCTATTTCCTTCCTCCTGTTCCCGAAGAAAATACGATCAAACAGGATCATTCAGATTTTTCTGCGAAATTTTACCAGTCTATATAACGGGGTTGTACTTCCAACTGGCCTTTCTAATTTCTTAATATCGTATCATGGTCGTCGACTCTTCGCCGCCTACATTTTTCATCCTCCCTGACCTTCTGTCCTGCTGCAACTACCCTCTTACCTATCACCCCGATGGCGATGAGGTGGCCAGGCAATCCATCGAATGGCTCGAGTCCAACTGCCCAGACCTGTCTCCACAAGGCCGCCGTGCCCTCCATAACCTACGAGCGGGAAACTTTGTCGCCTTCTGCTATAACACTGCCCCGAATAAGCGCCTCCGTGTCGTCTCTGATTTCATGAACGTCCTCTTTTTCTTGTGCGTTTTATTCTTCTTCATCCGTTCAGAACCAAAACTGGCGTAGGGATAATATCAGTGATGGTATGATGACGCGAGAGTCGGACGTCAAGGTGCTGTCCGACATCGTCATGAAAGCTTTTTACTCCAGCGATCATTCTCTGCAGACCACCTTCCCAGAAGGGAAAGAGGCTGTCGAGGAACCTATTCCTGGAAAGCTTGCTCGAGAGTAAGAATAATCTCAATCTGAGTGAATCACAACGATTACCACATTCGTTATAGTTTCTGGGCACGCTTCATTGATGATGCCGGCACCGGTGTGCAAGAACGTTTCAAGGAGGCGTTTAGACTTTTTTTTGAAGCTATTCACATTCAGGCAAAGGGACGTGACCAAAGAATCACCCCTGATCTTGAAACCTATATTGCTTTACGCAGGAACACTTCAGGTGGGCATTGTCCCCGTGTGTCAATGTGCCTTGTGAATTGACCGATAAAATTGCGCTTAGCGTGCAAGTGCTGCTGGGTACTTATTGAGTGAGCTTGTGCTACTCTTTGACTCACGCTCCCATTCAATAAGAGGGATATGAGATATTCATTAGATATTGATCTGCCCAGCTGTGTCGTCGAACATCATGTTATCCAGGACCTTCAACGCTGGGCCAACGATTTTGTTGCCTGGTCTAATGTACGGCTCCTTCCAAAGCATGTAGATGCACTTGTTCATTACTATCCGGCAGGACATCTTCTCTTATAACGTCGAGCAGGCGAGGGGGGATACCCACAATTTGGTCGTAGTACTCATGAAGCATCATGGACATACCCTACAAAGTGCTGTTGACTATGTTGGCGACCTCTGCGCCCATAGCATTGCCGGATTCTATCGCGATTGCAAGCATCTCCCTTCCTGGGGTCCTGAAATTGATGATATGATCGAGAAATATATCGAAGGCCTACAGAAATGGATTGTTGGGTACGCTTCTCCTTTATTCTAAACATCATAGCACTCACTCGTACAAACTTTCAGTTCTCTTCACTGGAGTTTCCAGACTCATCGTTACTTTGGAATAGATGTTGCCAAGGTCAAGAAAACCCGATGTGTCCAACTACTTCCTCGTAAAGCATACAGAGATGCCAACGATGTCCATGCATGACTGTACGAGTGACATTCTCCCCATATATTTCTCTATACATTCTAAATGATTATCTGATAATACTCCCAATCACGATTGAATTGGCAGCTCCTTTTGTGCTTGACGTGATTGACATATCTCTTGATGATATTTCCATGTTTTTATCCCCATATATTTCTCCATGTTTTTTTACACATTCAGAAGAATATATTGTATGATAAATAGTCAAGAACAAGAAGGTACAGAAAGATACCACAAGACTAAGCAGACTTAAGCAATAAGATACTACAAGAGATAAACAAAAAATATGTGACAACAACTCACTACTAAAGATAACAAAATAAGTAAATGCGTCAACAAATTGATCAAGTAAGCTTTGAAAGTAAGGGGAACTGAAAACTGGTGTAACTGAGTCTCAAAATTCATTATAGTAGATACAACATCTGTAAACCAATGATAGGAACTAAGTTTTGTGTTTCCAACGTGCATGTGAGTCATTTTTGGGAACCCGACGCTGAAGAATATGAAGTGAGTCCAGATACTTAACCCAGATATTTGTATATCCGAGAGAAATCCGTGCCCGGAAATAACTTATATCGAAGTTGCTACCAAGAGTCACCACAAAAGATGATTAGCATTTTTCTTGGTGCTCAAACAGGCTGAAAATTGCCAATGTGAAATTCAGCGCGCCCAAAAAAGTACGGACCGATGAAGATGATGACACAAGTGAGCCGTACGGCCGCGGTTAGAGTGCTTCTTCGAAACTAAAAGCTGGTGTCCAAGTTTAGAGCAGCAAGATGTGCATGAACCATCATGAATAGGTGTTGATTTTTTTGGTTGTTAAAAAGGTTGCAAATTGACATGTACTCAGCATGTTGTGATTACATGCCTGGAAGATCAAACCTGAAGATGTTTTTTTTGGCACAAAGGACATAGAATTTTTTAACTGTAGAGTTGTTGATTTTGTGTTGCGCAGTCGATACTCCAAAAGTGTCAGATGATTGAAATGAATGGAAACATATCTCGAGTTTTAATATCTCTACTATCAATTGTAACATCAATAGGATCCCAATCATCAAGCTCTCCAAAATGTCTCCGGACTAAGTCTGGAGCAAGTGTTGAGTTTCGATAGAGGAGAAGTTCGAACATGGCACCATAACTTCCGATGAAATTCTGATCATCTTCCTAATATGTCTGGGTTTTTATACTAGGATCAAGACAGCATGATCGACTTGACTCGTAGGATTTAGGATTGGTTTAAAGAAGGATCGGTCCACTATGCCAATCGCGTTGGCTGATGTCGCTAACATCAGGAATGCGGGCTGCATAGCGACAACTTTTAATCTACAAGTTGATGAATGAGGAAGGTGACGGCGATAGCGGCATGCTTGAGTTCCGGGGTCTTGGGTGTGAGAGCGGCAGTGACGAGGATGTTCACCATCTTTGAGCAGTCGTACGGCTTGGCAGCGAGTATTCAGCCCCTGGTCTCCAGCCACTTACGTCCTTCCTGGACCGATTTGATCGATCCGGTGTCGATGGACATAAGTGACTTGTGGTCGGAGTGGGTTGGGAGCGAACGGTTACAGTCCAGGGTCCCACCCTGGCTGGAACCCATGGTGGGGGGCCCAGACGACGATTTGGGTATAGTCATAGTTGGCAGGCTGGGGGAGCGAAGGAGAAAAGGGGTACGGAGAAGGAGAGGAAGGCCAGAGAACGCAGAGTGAGCTGCTGGGCCAAAAGAAGTTTAAAATACGCTGACTACAACCTAGAAGCTACCGAGACCCCAAAAGAGGTGATGGTGGTTTCAGATCAAGAACCATCACAGAAAGAGTTAGTTGATGGCATAACGATCAGAGGCAATCTGGAAGTGAAGGGAGTCTGCAAGGACTGCGTCTATGGAAAGCACAAGGCTAGGCCATGTGACAGCAAGACAATGGTGGAGAAGTATCCAAATGACTGTGCACATATTGACCTATGGGGCCCAGCATCAATGGCCTTGCTAGGAGGTGCTATTGTCAGGGGACTGTCCATGCCAGACTCCATCCTTGTTTCTTCTACGGCAAGCTGATTTCCCATCTCCATCCTCCCATCTTCTAGTGACAAGTACTTTTTACCCAGAGCTGTCCAAAAATACCACTTCACTGTGGTTATATTTCCAGAGGATGGAGATTGAGGCCATTTACAATGAACTTCTGTTTTTGGATTGGACTCTGGACTTAGTTGTCATTGAGTGTTTTTCCTGGAAGTTCTAGAGTAAATTTTATGAATACTGCCATTGGGAATCCTCAGACCTGTTCTCTTTGGATCTCCTTCTGCCAGGTGAGTAGCTAGACCTCTAGAACCTTGCATAGACACTGAATATGTTAGAATCAATGTTCCTATATACCTAAATAATGCAGACTTAATCAGTCCATTGTCCTCAGTCTGAGTATAATCAACTGTATTTCTGTACCTAACTAGTAAAGACTTAATTAGTCTGTTGTCTGTGGTACAGTTAGTTGTATGTATATTGTGAATATATATTTAGGCTTACCCTCAGTCAGAGTACAATTCACTGAGGGTATAGCCTGTATTGTGGGGACTATATATATATATGGAGTAACAATGGGATGTGAGACAAAGCAGAAATAAGCTGGTTGCCTAATTTGAGAGAAATGAGGAACAAGATGTGGGTAAACCATAGATAGCTTTTGATAGGTGTTGATTAGCATCTCTCTCTCTTTTTTTGGTGGTGGTTGAAAAGGTTGGAAATCAATATTTCGGAATATAGCATTGAAAACAAGGATAGAAAAAACAACTGGCATAATGCCATTCCAAACATGCCACTTATGCTATATAAATAGCCAGTTTAGTTTGATTTTATCCTCAGAGTTACTACATTTGCCTTCCCAATATCTAGACCCTTCTACTTTCAGAAATGCTTGGCTCCCTATTATTCCTGCCTATTTGACTATAGCACATTTGTATAAAGCTCTCCCAAAGGCATCATTGACTTTGGTAATGCTGTTTCAGTAGTCACATCAATAACTTCTTATATTACAACAGGAAACCTTACAGCCAATAAGGCAAGTTCCATAGACCATATTCTTTTCAAAACATAGAGAGGTGAATTGGCTGTTGTGTTGTTCTATGTTAGAACACAATAATGCATAACTAATAAGTAGATCCAATATGCTGTGCATACTAGAATGAATACAACTGATACATATGCCTTGACTGCCTAGATTTCACAGACTTTTGTTTTTGCTATAGAGGATTGGTTAGATGACTTGGAGACAGCCAATTAGCTAGAGAAATAATAGTAAGTGCATTGATATATATAAGTATTATAACACATCTAGAATCTAATCATTGATCCATACATTATTTCAAGTACTATGATCCTTACTTCTTTAGTCTGCCATGCTGGAAGGAGCTGTCAGGACCCCCACCAATTTTGCCCCACTAATTTGTCCATGACCCCACCATCCTAAGGAGTCACTCTGCCCAGCCCCCAAGCACCCTGACCCTCCACTGGAACTCTGCCTGCACCCAACACATCACTGGATCACTGGCCCACACATCCTTGAGCCCCAACTCTGACAACTTCTCCAGTGTGCCTACACATCATTGGATCACTGGTAACCTGCCTCCTGTCAGGGGTCATTCCATTTCACTCATTTTATCTTATTATATCTCACCTCACCTCAGAGCTATCATTCCATCACCATTCTGTTGAGGCACATGCATTGATGCACATGTGTTGATGTGTCAATGATGGCACATGACTTTGATCTATGAGGTTAAGGTTTATCTCACATCTCACCTCATCTCACCTCACCTCACCTCATCTCACCTCACATTTCCCAAGCTACCTGCTGGCTGGATCACATATGCCAATGCATTGGTGGTTGCACATGACTCCTTCAACTAATGTATAGTTGGTCTCACAGTGTTGGGAGCTTAGAAGGCCACACTGGGCATTGGGAGTCCTGAGACTTGTCCATGGAAAGGGCTTTGTAAAGAGATCTGCAAGATTTTCAGATGTAGGAATAGGAAGTATGTCAATGCTGCCCTTGTATACACATTTACCAATGTAGTGGTGGCATATGTCAATGTGTTTGGCATGAGCATGTCCTTTTGTGGATTCTGCAAGAGTAATAGATGAACAATTATTGGCTTTTAACAAAGCATGAAGTAGGTGTGGTAAATTGAGTTCAATTGAGAAATTGTGCATCCATAACACTTGCTGCACTCTATATGTCAGCACCATGTGCTCAGCCTCTGTTATGCTCAGCACTACTGTCTGTTGCCACTTTGAACTCCATGAGACTGGAGCCCCTACCATCATGAAGACATATCCTGACATTAATTATCAAGTGTTCAGGTTTCTCCCATAATTGGCATCTATGTAACCAGCTGGTTTAATTGAATTGTTGCCATGTCTGGAGTGGGTGAGCTGATATTCCAATGTTCCCTTTATATACCTGAGCACATATAGCAATGTATTCCAGTGCACAGGGATGGAGTTCATTTGGAATCTTGCAAGAAGGCCAACAGCAAATAATAAATCTGGTCATGTTGCAGCTTAGGCCTATAAGTGATCCCAGTAGTTCTCTGTATGGCCTGTCCTTTGACAAACATTCTGTCTGATTCATTTTGAGGCTCCATAGCTTCTGTCAATGCTAGGCCTACTGGCAAAGGTGTTGCATGTAGGTTACAATTTATTATGTTGAATTGCTCAAGGATCTTGATAAGGTATGTGCATTGCAGGAGGGAGATATTGCCAGTATCAGGGTTGCAATCAATGGACACACCTGAGATATATGAGGGGCTCCTCAGGTCTTGGATATTGTAGATGTTAGCCAACTCACTTTTTGCATTTTCTGCTCCTACTCAGGTAGTTAATATGCAAAACACATCATTGTTGAAGATGTTTGTTACCATATACTCCTCTCCAATCCTCCTTGCCTGCATGCATGGGTCAGCTCACAATGTGTGATAATCTAGTGCCCTATATGCCACATCAAGTGTCCAGAACCAGTCTTTTCCTCCCTGCATCAGTCTGTATACCATTATTTAGAGTTTGACCACCTTTCTCTCAGCTCCAAACAACCAAGGCAGTGGGTCCATAAAGATCTTGTACTCTGGAATACTGTTCAGGTACACCACTATGAAGTCCACCTGCCACACCTCCAGACCCAGCATTATAACCACTGCAATTGTGATGTGCAGAGATTTAAGTCTAACAACTGCCACATATGTTTCCTTATAGTCATTGCCCAGTATTTGTGAGTACCACTTCACAACTAGCCTGGCTTTTCTTCTGATTATGTTTCTCTTGGCATCATACTTATTGCAAATACCCAACAGCACCCTATGACTTTCTTTCCCTCTGGCACAGCTTCCCTAGGTATGAGTTGCATCACACCTCTCTCCTCAAGCATCTGCAACTTAGCTTATACTGCTGGTAGCCAAAGGTCAGCCCTTCTCATTGCTTCTTCATAGTTTCTGAGAGCCAACAGCATGACATCATCCTGAGCAGTTGCTATTGAGGCCATGAATGCATATATACTACTTGCTAGGAAAGCCTGTGCATAAGGAGTTTCAATGCCTTATAACTGGTTTGATCTATACAATTGTGGTATAAGTGGAGTGAGATGTCTCCCCTGATGTAGGATGCTACTAGTTGACATGGTGTGAGCAGGCCTGGGATGGCTGATAGGGTAGGAAGGGGCAGTGTATCCAATAGTAAGTCATTATTTGCCTCAATTGTTGTGAGAGTGCAATGGCCTGTGACTTTTGACCTAGTTGTCCTGTCAAATAGTCTATATTGTCCCTTTCCAGTCACATATCTGACCAGTACATATTTTACTGACTGTAGGTCCAGCTTTGATTTGACCAACTCTTCAGGAACTTTTGTGAAGGCAACACATCCAAATGGTCTCAAATGGCTAACATCTTAGCAAGTGCATGTCCAGGTTTCCTCAAGAATTGCATGTCCAGGTTTCTCAAGAATTGCTTCATGACAAGCTGATAGGAGTTAGTTATGCATGTAGCAGCTGCCTCTGCCCACAGATATGTTGGTAAACCACTCTCAGCCAGGACACATCTGGCTCCTTTGATAACTGTGCAGATCATGGATTTGATGAATCTGTTCTGGGAGTGTGTATAGGGAATAACAGGTTGTCAGACAATGCCATGAGTTGAGCAATAGTCCTCCTACCACTCATCCAGCCATTCTCTCCCTGCATCTCTGTGGACTATCACTAGCTGGCATCCCATTTGCCTCTTAGACTCAGTATGCTATGTCACAAAAGCAGCCAGGGTGTTAATGGTGTCTTTATACATGAGGAAGTATCCTGACAGCCAGAAAGTGCTTCCATCTGCTGCAAGCATCAGGTATGATGCTCCAACCAGTGACATTTTTGTCACTGGGCCCCATAGGTCCATATATACACAGTCATTTGACTCTTTTTCTACTTCATGTTCCCTATTGTAAGGTTGCACAGTGTGGTTCCCATATATACAATCCTCACACAGTTCTTTTACTTGTGCATCTCCTCTTAAGTCCAGCCCATCAAGTAGCCCTGCCTTTATCACTTTGTGAATAGTGAACCCTAACTCTAAGGGTCATAGTAGAATCAGAAACAAAAGGTTCTGCATATCAAAGGATTAGAAATGTCTGTAAAAGTGAAATAAGAACAAGGAGGTAGCTGAGAGTCAGAATATTATAAGCAGTGGCATAGAGATAGAAAAAGGTGAGCTTTGTATTAGTGCAAGTGTCTATAAGTAAAATGTCACTGTCCAAATCAACAGAAGATATAAAATATGCTTAATCAGTTGAATTAGTGTAGCTAATGATAGTCACTACATCTATAGTGTCATTGCTAATCAGGTCAAGGGTGAAAGTGATGAGGTAGTTCTATTTTCTTTACACTTACTGTAAGGAAAGGTGGGCATTGTGCATTGTATGCCAGAATTGAGGTCTGTGATGGTAATCATGGTTTCAATATTGCTAAGGGTCTTAACAGTTCTGTAGGTAAGAACATCATTGGGGTAACCAAGGAGAATGTTATAGGCAGGGGATCAAAAGATGTGTCAAAGTTCTGGGTATTGGCTGCCTATTCTTATAAAGTCTCTGACATATCATCAAACAGTGGTATCTCATTCAGATCTCTTCTTGAGCAGACCGTGGCAGTGTATGCACTTGACAAGTTGACCCATTCACAGCCATGATTGTAGTTTTGTGTTCTGGAGCATGATTATATAGAGTAGCTTCATGCTCATGCATTGAATGCCAACAGTTTTGCAAGGTATTGTCTGTTATTGTAGTATACTTGATTTTTAGTCTGGTATTAGAATTTTCCTTGCAGAGTTGTCTATGGTGTATGTAATTGACATGGTCACATCACAAAGTAGCAGTGTCTTTGTATATGATCTCATTCAGATTTTAGCAGATTGTGGCAGTGCAGGCACTTGAAAAGTCAACCCATGTACAGCCATAATTGTGATTGTATGCTGACTATGCACAGCTATAATTGAAGTTGTATATGAAGCATGATAATATAGAGTACCTTCAAAGCTCACACATTGTGCCATAGATATAAGTTGTTATTAGTAAATTGAAATATACAATATAAGCTAGCAACTGGGATGGTTAAGTCTCTGTTGACCTGATGGAAACTTGATTTCTTTCACATAGTATTCTTCTGTGCTTCATCTCAATCCCTACTAATATACAATTGTTATGCATTCTGAAATTAGTAAGTATTAATGTTTCCCTCATATATATCTGCCTTCTGACCATTTTTAGCACAACTCAAGGCCACTCTTGAGGCTGTAAATGAAAGTTTGAACACTCAGATTGAGGGAAAAACCTGGGTGTGAAGGGTATAGACATTGAAGGAACTTTTTTTATTGTTAATGAAACTATAACAACAGGGATTGATGCAAAAATGAAAACAAAGGGTTTTGGAATGGGAGGCAGCATTAATGAACAAACAGGTGCTAATATACCCTCAGCTGTAAATGTTGACATTACTATGAGAAGAAGTTGTACCATAGAGTTGTCTACTATTGATGCAAGCACAGATGTTGAGCTCAATGTTGCATCTCCAGGGCACATGAGTTTGTAATCTACATCTTGTCCAAACTGATAGCACTCACACCTTCTCCAGTCTCTTGCACTAATATAAATTTCTGTCTAAATCAGAGCTGTAATATGATGGTGGGCTGATGGGTTTGTAATTCAAATCTTATCCAAACTAAGAGCACTCACACCTTTTTCATTCTTTGTATACATCATTATCTCTACCATTTTCCTAGTAGTATAATCTAGCACAGATGTTGGGCTTAATGTTGCATCTCCAGGGCACATGAGTTTGTAATTTACATCTTGTACAAACTGATAGCAATCATACCTTCTCCAGTCTCTTCCACTATGATAAAATTTTGTCTAACTTAGAGCTGTAATATGATAGTGGGCTAATGGGTTCATGATTTGAATTACTTTACCTACTCTACCTCTTTGCCCTTAAATTTCTCCCTTGCTCACAGCTTGCAAGTACAAATATGCCAATCAGTATACCAATAGCTACAGTGAGGTCTAGGATTTCCATAGCCTTTTGCAGTCAATCTTGGATCAATTCATGTGGATCCCATCATTAGTGGGGCAGTTTGTCAAGCCTGCTCAGCTCCTGCCTGACATTTGATTAGAATCTATGCTGAGCTACTCAAATGCTCATGGCTCTTACCTGTTTCTGCTCCACCAGTATATTTAATTTCCTACTCCTCATTTTTAAATGAGACTTCTCTCTTTACATATGTCTAGCTCTATTTGTAGAAATGAAAGAAGGTCCATCTGAGTCACACTATGTATTAAGGCCATTAAGAGATCAACTGAAGCATATGTTTAAAACATATGATTAGCATTCAAACCTATAATGTCATATGTTCAGAGGCTATAGTAAAGGCAAACCAGGTTTTCCTCCCAGTTCTAAAGAAGACTGTCATGGTTCAGGGCTATAAACAACACTTGGCATGCTTAAGAGGTTAAAGTTCTTCTTTGATCTTCCAAGCTTCATTATTCAATCTATGGAGACAGTGAATCTATCAATCCTTTTGAAGTCTTGTTTCATCTAATTTCAATGTTAGCATCACTATGATATTGTCATGCTTGACTACAAGAAGGGAAAGATGCTTTTTGAATCAAGTTCTGTTAGTTCCTACCTTTTGCAATATTGAAAGAAGGGCAAGATGCAGCTTCTGATGACCAGAAACATGTTTCTCTGCCAAGCCCTTGCTCAATTGCTGGAGAATATGCTTCTCAACCTGGCAAAGCTTTCTCAATGGTCTTATTCTTTTGGCATCTGATGAACTACCCATTGCCATTGAAAAAATGCTAGTGGTGGAAGTTTTGTCAACAAGATCAAATCTATCAGAACTACTTGGCTTTAAAGACAGAGTAACCTAGTATCTTGAAGGCCAATCCTCTTCATACTAATGGATCATAGAGGATACACAGAAATTCATTGTCATCTTGAATTTTACTCGCCTCAAGAATATTGTCATTCCTATTATGAAATACCCTACAGTGGTATCCTTGACAGTAATATGGACAGGTATGAGACTCTCCAGCATCCTTTCTTTGCACCCTTGTTTGCTGGGATGCTGCTAGAAATCAATTTGCATATATATATCAGATTTTGATGGACTCAATTTGAATCAATACATACATCACTAGTGTTGCAGAACACATACTGGATTAGACTTGGAGCACCATTTGTAAGGGTGACCTCTGGAGGCTGTAGCTCAGTCACACAGCTGGCAGAGGGAGATCCAAAGTATATTCAGTACTGTACAATGTCTACAAGCATAACTACTCACCTGGCAGAGGGAGATCCAAAGAGAACAAGTCTGGAGATCTCCTATGCCAGGTGTGACGCTTCAGAGGCCTCAGAAGCATGGGAAACAACTGTGC
>JABCKS010000681.1:0-13674 GCA_018851325.1 Termitomyces sp. DKA19 | reverse complement strand
GCTAAAACTGGTCTAGAGAAGTCTACTATTGGGAGGATCAGTAGAGAGTTGGAGGTGGACAAGGAAAACCATCCTGGAGGCCATCCAGCTAAGCTTACTCCATGTGATAAACAGGCTATTGTTTAACAAATCTCAACTGGGAGACTTGATACAGCTGTTCAGACCACCAATTTTGTCAACAACATCATTTCCAATTCTGTCTCTCCTCAGACTGTCTGGAATGTGCTGAAGGAGGAGGGGTATTGGTCTGCTACAAAGAGAAAAGTTCCTATTTTAAATGGGCTCAAGAGCATTAAAATGTCAGGTCTGGAGAATCTGGAGGCTCACTTCTGAGATTGAGAACCTGCTAGTCAGTTAGTCAATGACTAAGAAGGGAATGTACAAGTGTTTCAGGGATGATCTGGTGCAGAGAAAGTTGTTGGGGTTGGGGCTCAAGAATGCATAGACTAGTGATCTGGTAATGTGTAGATTGCAGGCTGGGTCTG
This sequence comes from Termitomyces sp. DKA19, assembly GCA_018851325.1. NCBI lineage: Eukaryota > Fungi > Basidiomycota > Agaricomycetes > Agaricales > Lyophyllaceae > Termitomyces > Termitomyces sp. DKA19. The sequence goes on along the minus strand of JABCKS010000681.1, from coordinate 13,189 downwards.
AGTAGGGGGCAGGGGTGCAGGTGGGGTGGTTTGGGCAGGTTTCAGGGGTGGTGAGGGTTGGCAGGACAAAATTAGTGGGGTCCTGATATCACCCCCCCTCCAAGCATTGAGTACTTGAGGTGCAATGGCTGTTATGGGTCCCCTAGTGTCTTATGGGGTCCAGTGATGAGTGGTTGGCCTACAAGATGTGGTGGAGTGAGTAGTGGCAGTGGCAGGAGCAGGAGGCCATTGATTGCCTTTTCTAGTATAGATAGTTTGTTCTATATTATGACTTTAAGTTGACTTCCCAACAGAGCAGCAGTAATAGTGGGCAGAGGCATCAGGACTCAGGGCAAGGCCCTCCTAGGCAGGAGAAGCCAGTGTACAAATGGCAGGGGCAGGAGTGACTAGGACTGAGGGGATTGGGGTTGGAGTACATGCATGGAGGCCTACCAGGGAGGGTGGGGCAGCCTTTCTGCAAGTGGTGCACTGCAAACTGCCCAGTAAGTGGTTTAGGATCTCTGTTGTCACTTCCAATGCTGACCTTTCCAGTGCAACTCCTATCATGCATGTGGCAAGCCCTGCACCCCCCCTTTTCTGGGCCAGTCTCATTGTGCTCAAGACATATGTGACAGGTATTGAGACTGGCACTTATGCTGCTCATTCCAGGCTTGGTAGCAGGTGGGCTAGCAAGAGGGGGAGGTGGCACTGGTCAGGAGGTCTCAGGGGGTGCCATGACCCCAGGTAGAGGTGGTAATCAAGAGTTGTCCCCTAAAGGCTTGTTCAGGGGCAGTAGTATCAATAGGACCAGGTCAGAGAGGTCCAGGGGTAGGGGGTATGGGAGAATCATGAATGGGGCAGCAGGGCAGGATAGCAGGGCTATTGACAGCACACCTGTTGGGTCCTAGGGTCCTATTGTTCTTCCTATCCTTTATCCCCTCAGACTTGTATACAGATTTGAAGCATCAGGCATTATCTGAGGAGGGTCTGGAGTTTAAGCATTATTATACCAGACCCTTGTCACTCTTCTCCCAGACCCTGACCCCCTCCATCTAGACTTCCCTCAGTCCCTCTGTACCCAAAACCTCATTGTTGGGTGAGGTTACTGGCTTCTTGGAAGGGGCAGTCCAACTCTAAAAAGTTGAGATTGTTCAGCTGAGTCAGAACTAGCAGATTATGGCCCAAAACCAGAAGTGGGTCCAAGAGCTGGAATTGAGGATGGAGGAGCTGGATGCCCTTTCCCAGGTGTACCAGGCATTATAGGAGCAGAGTCAGAGGTCAGTGGCAGAGCTAGAGTAGCAGGGACAGAGGGAGGCAGGGTGAGGGCAAGAGAGCTCATAGGGGATTATTTTGGTGGAGCAGTAGGTTTGTGTAGGCAACAAGTGGGCTTGGGGCTGGTTAGCAGCTCAGCAAGGCCAACACTGGCTATCTCTACTAGGTGAGTGATTGTATCCTTCTGGGGCTTTGAGTTGCTGATAACAGGTTCTAGAATGGATCTAGGCACATTAGAGTCTACTGGACAGGGTGACTACAGTGTGCTCATTTATTCATAATGACCTTCATCAGATTCACCCTAAGTACTGCCTACTCTCAGAGATTGAGCATGGGATGGGCAAGTTGGAGAGTCTAGAGAGCATCTATTGGTAGATGGTCTTCAGTTAGGAAGAGGTTCTGGAGCAGGCACCACAAAACCTGGCAGGTCTGGTGCCATTGTCAGAAGATATGCAGGACAAGAAACAAATGGCCCTACATGCAGAGTTGTGGAGAGGATAGGAGTTGTTGGGACCACTGCTAAAGGAAGTAGATATAACTACAGAAAGGAACATTGGAAGGAAGGTAATTGGCCTCTAGGAGGCTGAGTGGGAGGTATGGAAGAGGGCAAAGGGGAAGGAGAGGGAGGTTAGAGGGGGGTAAGAGGATAGGGTCTTGACCTACAGGGCCCTTTGTACATAGCTGTGTCTTGTATTTCTCTTTTTTGAGTTTTTGTAATGTTGAAGTTTCCTTAGGCCAGGCCTGGATAAGATACAGAGATCAGATGGAGTATGATAAGGTGATGAAGTGGGTCAGATAAGATAAAGCAAAGAGATGAGATTACAAAGATTGGGTGAAGATAAGATGAGCAAGATAAGATAGAGATAAGATAACAGAAGGAGATAAGATGGGTGAGATTATGAGGATCAGGCAGGGATAAGATGAACAAGATAAGATGGGAATAAGATAATAGAAGGAGATAAGATGAGACAGAGGAAGGTGACAGAAATATACAAGAGGGAGTTGAATCCTCTTTGAGCTTGGAATAAAGTTATACCCTGAGTGGCCCTGAGGTTATGGCCCAAGTCATATGTCTTGGAGCTTTTGGGGGTGGTTTTAGTGGAAGTCCCAAAGGGCTTTGGGGGCATTCTGGAGGTGTCCTAATGGTTCCCAAGTGTTGTCTTTAGGCCCATATCTAGTCCACCCAGATAAGGTACTTGATCTGGCTATGGCAGCATCAGGAGTCAAGTATGATGTCAACCTCATACTGGGCTTCTCCATTGACCTTGATGATGGAAGGGGGTTCATTTCACTAGCCAGGGAAGGGTTCTGGGCTGTGTTGCTTCCAAGAGTTAGACATGGAAGATGAGGTGGGTCCCCTTCATTCTAGTGGGAAGGTTGAGTCAGTACACATAAGAGGATACCTTTTAGAGTATCTTGAAGGGTCTGAGGCATTTGTGGTCAAGTTTTGGAGAGGGCCACTGATGTTCCTTCAGTTAAGCTAAATGAGGGACATTACAGGCCAGTCTAGAGTTATGCTCCAGTAAGCATCTGCATGCTTGTGGTAGGCTTGGTTGGCAGTTCTGAGTTCATGTTTGAGGTACTCCTGTGTAGGCCCTGGAAGTCCTGGGCAGTAGTGTGAGTAGCATGAGAGGGGGTGTTACAAAGGAAGATAGTGAGCCAGGGGTTATATCTCTTATTTGCAAAGAAAGAAGAGACCTTGGCCAAGTGTAGGGAATTGTTGTAATTAAATTCAGTGAGAGGAAGTTTAGTGCACCAGTCATTCTGCAGGTAGTTCACATATAGCCAGAGATACTGCTGCAGGGTTTGGTTGACATGTTCAGTCTGCCTATTAGCCTCTGGGGGGTAGGCTATTGATAGGCTGAACTTTATGTCCAGGGCTTGGCACAGGGACTGCCAGAACTACAAGACAAACAAAGTGCCTTGGTTGGAGATGATATCATTAGGCAGGCCATGCTTTGCAAAGATGTAAGTGATGAAATATTGGGCCAAGTGCAGGGCATTGTTCATAGTATGGCAGTGGATGAAGGCCACTTGTTTTGTCAGCCAGCATACTACAATGAGGATTACATCATGTCCCTCAGACTCCAGGAGTTTGACAATGTGGTCCATAGAGATGGAGGACCAGACTCAGTGTTCTATCAGGAAGGGTTGGAGGTGTCTAAATAGTCAGTGGCACAGAATCTTGGCTTGACAACATGCTTCACAGGCACAGACATACTGAGTGATGTCTTTCTTGAGTCCCAGCCAGAAGTACATCCACATGACAATTTTCAGACTCTTCTGAATCCCAAGGTGACCCCAGAGTTTGTGATCATAATGCTGCTGAGGGACCTCAAAGCATAGTTTCTAGTGTTCCAGGATGTAAATTGTGCCATTACAGAGGAGGAGCTGGTTGTTGGGGGAAAGAGTGAAGGTGGAAGCTTCAGAAAGGGGTCTGGAGGGAGAAGGGGAAGAGTTTTGGGGGTTATGGGAGTTGAAGTAGTTGTCTGGGGGTGCCTGGTAAATTTGTTGGAGGAGGCCTTTGTCATCTAGCAGAAGTGTGGCCTGGAGTTGCTTGGAAGGAATGATGGCACACTGATTGAGGGTAGACATTGGACCTTCAAGTTAGAGCATCAGGTTTGGCTCCAAGATGGCCAGGGTGATACTAGATGACAAAGTCATACTTGGACAGCAATTCAGACCATTGGGCCTGCCAGTGGCTGAGTTGCTTAGTGGTTGTGAAGTACTGGAGGTTGTTGTGGTCTGAGTAGACCTGGATGCTGTAATGTGTGCCTTCCAGGTACAACCTCTACTGTTGGAAGGCTTCCATGATTGTGAGGAGCTCTTTGTTATAAATGTCATAGTTGAGTTCTGTGGGGATCATGGAGCAGGTGTAGAATGTGATGGAGCAGGTGTAGAATGTGATGGGGCAGAGTTCCTGGGTGTTGGGGTTAGTCTGGGAGAGAATTCTAGCAAGAGTATAGTCAGGCATTACATTCAAGGATGATGGGGAGAGAGGGGTTGTAGTGTCAGAGGATGGGGGTGGAAGTGAAGGTGGTTTTGACAGTCTGAGTCCCAGTTTCATGGGGTGTCTTTCTGGGTGAGGCAAGTGAGCTTCTTTGTAATTCTGAAGTAATTGTTGATGAATCTCCAATAGAAGTTTGCAAAGCTGAGGAAGGACTCAAGTCCCTTCATGTTCCATGGGTGAGGCCAGTTGGTGATGGTGTTGACCTTGCCTGGGTCCATGTGGATGCCTCCTGGAGTGACAATGATGCCCAGATACTCAACTTCCTGGGTGTGGAAGGAACACTTTTTGGATTTGGCATAGAGGCTATATTGTTGGAGTCACTCCAGGACACATTGGACATGATCCTGATGTTCTATGAGGGAGTTGGAATAGATAAGGATGTTGTCCAGATATACTACTACAAAGACATCATTCATTTGTGGAAGATGTTGTTTATAAAATATTGGAAGGTGGCAGGAGAGTTGGTCATTTCTGAAAGGCATTACTAAGTACTTGAAGAGCCTGTATCAAGTCCAGAAAGCAGTCTTCCACTTGTGTCCAGGGGTGATGTGGATGTTGTTGTACCCAGAGTGAAGATCAGTCTTTGTGTATACTTTGGCACTCCAGAGTTGGTCCACAAGGTCTCTGATGAGGGGAAGGAGGTACTGGTTCTTCTTTATGATCTGGTTGAGCCCTTGGTAGTTGACACAGAGGCAGAGAATGCCATTCTTCTTCTTAGCAAAGAGAAATTTGGCAGAGTCCAGAGGTTTCTGGACTCAGAGCTGTTCAATAGGGGTTATGTACAGCTGGTAGGCCTGGGTCCCATTACAGAGGATTCTGGCAAATAGGGTGGCCCCTATGACACAAGGACTATGTCTAGGAGTTTCCTTCTTTGAAGTCTAAGAAATGTTATGCTCATTGAATTCCAGTCAATGTTGAGGTTGGCCTCATATAACCAGGGTAACCTGAGGATGATTGAGGTGGCAGGGTGCAGCTAGGTAATCTGGAGGTTGATGGGGAATTCTAGGCTGTTGACAAGACAGATGCAGTTGATGTGGTGATGGGAGATTGTTCTGGAGTGTGGTGGGGTGCCATCAAAGAGTTGCAGTTTGACTGGGGCATCTAATGCCTTACCTGGGAGACCCAGCTCCCTACTTACAAAGGTTTCCATAGCCCTGCTGTCCAGGAGTGTGGCATGGGTGGTGTTCATAGATTGGAGAGTGATATCAACAATAAATAAGCATGCCAAGATCATATACAACTTGCCAAGGCTCCTAGCATTCATTGGGTCTGAGTTGCAGGGAAGGGAGAAAGGGATGGCAGAGGGGTCTGTGTGGTCCAGGGCCATAGTGAGGGTTGATGTGCTCCTATGCTGCCTAGCTGCCATACATAAAACCAAAAAGGACAACCTATAGAATGCACTGGCAACCAGATAGGGTAGCTAGCAGTAGGAAGGGTGTGTGTGAGGGCAAGTTGATAAATGTCCCAGAAAATGAGAGCTAAAAGGTAGTAATGGAAAAGGTGCAAGTGAAAGTAGTCACTAATGCTAGCCTAAGTTGCTAGATGCTAATGAGAGATTGCTAAGTTGCTAAAGGAAAGGGAGGGAAAAGGGATGGAGACTGAGTAATCACTAAGTGAGTGGGGGAGAGGAGTTGTTAAGAATGGGTGAGGACTAAGCAATAGAAAGGGGGAAGGTCAGTAAAGTAAGCAAATGTTGCTAAGGTATGACAGAGGAGAGAAATGAGGGTCAAAGAACAATAAGTCACTAAGCAAAAGATTGCTAGGAGAAGTTGCTAAGGTCTGTGAGGGCCTAGCAATGAAGAGGAATAGGGGGCAGAAATGTGAGTCAAAATGAATGAAAACTGGGGGACAGACACTGAAACTAATTGCTAGCCATAGTTGCTAGCATTGCTAAGACACTATAACATTGTAAGGCACCTGTCCTTGTTACCACACTAAATTGAGAATGAGTCTGCTAAGGCTTGCTGCTAAGCCATTAATAGTGATGAAGAAGACCAAAAATGAGATCTGAAGCTGAGGGAGATGATGAGCAGAGTACTCCAAGACTGCAGTGGGCAGTGGTGGGCTATAACCTTTCTTTTCCATGTTGGACTAAGTATGTACAGGGAGTATTTATACTGTTGTAAGTAATGTACACAAGAATGGAAAACTGGTTGCTAAAGATCATGGCATCTGTCAAGATGTCCAAAATTTTATACCAATGTTTGGATGGTAACTAGCCATAAATACACAATGTCAGAAGTGTATATAAAATGTGTTAAATGGAAAATAAACAGGCATCAGATGGAAGCATAAGCAAGCATACCATACATCAGTATTTGAAGTATAGATACCATTCATGTATGTTCATTATTAAGAAAAACAAAAGGTCCAAAAAATTATGTGTCCATAAGATGTTGTCTTTTTGAAAGCAAAGTATCTGTGTTGCTAAGGGGGTTCTCAGCCTAGTTGTTCTAGATCCTAAGACTAGACTCCATGTGATGAAACTCATGATCCTAGACATCTTGTGCTTGCTAAGGTCTTATGCCAAAGGCTACCTTGTTCCAGACCTTGAATCCAGACCACTCATGACATATTCTCAGATCATATGCTATGGAGATAAGATTGGCAGAGATGTCATTGATGGTTCTCAGCAACAGATGGGTCTCATCATCCTCTCCTAGGCTGAAATCTTGACTGTCCTCAGTCAACAAAGTCCTGTGATTGCTTATATGGTCTGTATGTGGGAAGGGTCAAATGCATGAAAAGATTGGCACTTAGCTGGACTCTGACAAGTTCCCCATCTTTCTATTTGCTCTCCTATCTTATTTCTATTCAATTGCCATGGCCTCAACAATTGCCAATCAGATAGACAACCATGCCATGGCCCAAGTCTTCCTGCAGTGGGCCAGATGCATCTTAACTACTACTTGTAGCCAGCTAGCAACCAACCCTCAGGTAGTGGTGGTTGCTATCTTCAAGACTTGGCTCCATTGATTCAAGACTGTGGGAAGTGGGGTGGAGTGGGACAAGCTCAAGGTGGTTGATAAGGAGTGTTGAGTTTTGTACAAGCAGTACAAAGGAGAAGAATGGGCACAGGAATTTGCTAAGCAATTTGTAACTTTGTCTTTCTCATCTTTAGTGACAGTGGTAACAATTTTGCTAGGCCTCTTCTGTACTTTTGCTAGAATACCTGCTCAAGGACCTAGAGGTGGAAATGATGGTAAGTGCTAGGAGTGTTGCCAATCCTAGCAATATTGCCCAGGTAAATCCAGCTGTTTGATGAATTATTTCCTAATGATTAGTTCTTTTTCCAGCACCCAACATGTAAGCTGGCAATAGTAATGGGAACTGATCATAATGTGGCCTGTGCAAATATTGGGGAGACTGGCCTCCACTCCCAAATGTGCCACTGGCAACACTGCTAAGAAGTTGGCAATGTTGCCAAGAGTAGTGATGACTCCTAAGGGAAAAGAGAAAGGAAAGGCAAGGGAGGAGGACAGGGAAGTGTTTGAGGTAAGTTTGATCTTTTGTCAGATACTTAATAACAGTTGCTTAACCTTAGACAGGAACCACTACAAGACTCCCTTACTGATAAGAAGCTTGTTGGATTTCTTTGCTGGCAAAAATAGTCCACCATTGTAGATACAGGAATGAATGCAGGCACTCCCTTACTGACAAGAAGCTTGTTGGACTTTTTTACTGGCAAAAATCATCCACCATTGTGGACACAGGAATGAATGCAGGCATCATGCTGGAGAAGGTCAAAGGAAAAATCACTATGTTGCCCATAGAGAAAAAAGCATTTAGGAAGGCTCAGGGAGCAGTAAGTCTTAGCAATTAGTTCCAATTCATTGCTAACTTCCTTGTAGTGTGACAATTGTTGGTCAGAGAATGACCTCAAGAGCTGCTGGTATCCTACCAGTGCCCAACCTTGCTATTGTTGTGATAGCTCAAGGAAAGGCTGTTCCTACCATGGCCACTTGTTCTCCAGCCAAGGTAGGAAATCTGTCAAGAGAATAGTGACTCAAGCAGCTTTCGTGTGGCAGGCATGTATGAGAGTTCATTAAGAAGCAGTAGGAGTTAGCAGCAAGTGGTTTACCAATCCAGATCAAGCACTCTAGCTTGCATCTACCAATTGAATAGGACAAGATGACAGTGAAGGGACAAGAGGTTGCTAAAAGCAAGCATCCTCACAAGAGCCACCAAGAAGTTATTAGTGAAGTCAGTGGGAGCAACAGTGGTAGCAATGATGAGCCTCTGACTAAGCAACAATGAACTGTTGCTAGTGACACTGAGCTTGTAGCAGAGGATGTTGTTATAAGGGTAGCAACACCAGTAGCAACCAGTGTTGAGGGACAGGAGAAGGCCATAAGTTGGAGCAGAGGAGGAGGTGGCAATTCAGGAGGTGGAGCAGAGGGATAACAAAGTGCCAGCCAATAGCAGCACTAGAGGCTAGCAAGAGTGAGGAAGGTGAGGAAGCTGTTGAGATTAGGGTCCTAGTATGTGTAAAATTTCCATCATTGCTGGGTTCACTAACAGTTGTTGCTAGATACTTTGTACTCCTGCCCTTCACTGGCAAGTGGACAACAATGAGCTGGGCTGGTCAGGGGAAGACCTGGCCTTACCTGACCTATTGATGTCTGCCTCCTTGCTGAGGGCATACAAGGAATGTATCAGGGACCACTTAGTTTAGCTCATTTCACTTTATTTCACTTCATTTCACCTCACTTCACTTCACTTCATCTTGGATCATTTCACCTTGAAACCACCATCATGTGCAGCAACAGGTCAACAATGGCACATAACTTTGGTCTATGAGGTTAGGGTTGATGTGATCCTATGCCACCTAGCTACTGTGCAGGAAACCAAAAGAAGTCCTAGAATGCACTGGCAACCAGATAGGGTAGCTGATAGTGGGAAAGGGGTGAGGGCAAGTCAGTAATCATCCCAGAGAATAAGAGCTGAAGGGGAGAGGGGTGTAAAAAGGGTGCAAGTGATAAAAGTCACTAACATTAGCCTAAGTTGCTAGACACTAACAAAAAGTCACTAAGATGCTAAATGGAAAATGGAACAGGAATAGAGGGAAAAGTGGTAGGTGATGGGAATGTCATTAAGGGTAAGCAAAAGACACTAAGGTATGAAAGGGAGTGAAAGACAAGTTACTAAGGAGAAGATTGCTAAGAGAAAATTGCTAAGGTCAGTAATGGCCTAGTAATACAGAGAGAAAAGGGGCAAGAACATAAGTCAAACATAAAGGAACTTGGGAAACAGACATGAGGACTAGTCACTAGCTGTAGTTGCTAGTGTCACTAAGACACTATAACACTATAAGGCACCCATACTTGGTACTATGCTAAATTGAGGACAAGGTCACTAGGGCTTGTTGCTAAGCCATTAACAATGGTGAAGGTGAACAAGAATGAGCTCTGAAGCCAAGTAAGATGATGAGCAGAGTACTTTGAGGCTGCAGTAGACAGTGGTGGACAATAATTCTTTTTGTTATGTTTTAGATATGTACAGAGGGCATTTATACTGTAGTAAGTAATATAATCAAGAATGGAAAATTGGTTGCTAAAGGTAATGGCATCTGTCAAGATGTTTGAGGTACTATTCCATTGTTTGGATGGTAACCATTCATAAGTATGTGATGTCAGAAATGTATACAAAATGTGTCAAATGGAAAAAAATAAAAGATCATCAAAATAAATGTCTAAGTGAGCATACAATATATTAGTATTTGAAGTGAAAATGTCAATTGGTACAAGAACAATGAAGGGTCCAAGAAGTCACCTGTCCATAATATATTCATTTTGAGAGAGAAATGCCTTTGTTGCTAAGATTCATCAGTAGCAAACATCACTAAGGAGGTTCTTGGCCAGCTTGTTCTAGATCCTTGGTCTAGGCTCCATGTGATAAGTGCTTGTGTCTTATCAGGATTCACCTCACCTCACTTCATCTCACTTCACCTCACCTCACCTCACATTTCCTATTCCAGACTCCCTGTTGGTTTTATGATGAGTAAAAGCACATCATGGAGGGCATGTGACTGTATAGCACTGTATAATTTGTCCCACAGTTCAGAAGCCTAGAAGGTCACACTGGGCATAGGGAATCCTCAGACTTGTTCTCTTTGAATCTCCCTTTGCCAGGTGTGTAGCCAGATCTGTACATGTAGCATAGCTCTGAATAGACTTTGGATTTCCCTTTTTCAGCTGTGTGATTTCAGTTTCAGCCTCCAAAGGTCACCCTTACAGCAGAACAAGTCTCCTCATGTTGGTCTGGAAGCCCTTCTAACTGCTAGAGTAAATCTTGCCCCTAGAAGTCCTTCTTCACCCTTGTGTTTCATTCTGGGATCAATATGACTACTCCAACTTTGTCAGCAGACTCCAGGGGAACTTCCAATCCTCAGGATGAGCTTGGCACTATTTGTTACTCTTAGAGGCCCAGGTGCCTTACCCTTCACACCAACAAGCTTGTGGGTTTATGCCAATCCACAGAAACTATTGCCCACTCTTTACAAACTTTATTGGAACATCTCCCTATTTCCTCATAGACCCCTCTGGACATTCCTACTTCTGTTATGACCTCAAAGTACTCTGCTCATTGTCTCACTCAGCTTTAGCACTCATTCTTGTTCACCCTTGCCATTGTTAATGGTTTAGCAACAAGCCTTAACAACCTTATCCTTAATTTAGTGTGGTACCAAGTATAGGTGCCCTATAGTATTATAGTGTCTTAGCAATGCTGGCTACTATGGCTAGTGACTAGTTCTTGTGCCATTACCAACCTTGGTGACATTCCCTTAGCAATCTTCTCCTTAGCAACTAGTCTTCCTTTCACTCCCTTTTATACCCCAGTATCTGTCACTTACCTTACTGACATTCCCATTACCTACCCCTTTTGTCCTCTACCCTTTTTTCATTTTTCTATTTAAGCAACTTAGCAACCTTTTGTTAGCATTTAGCAACTTGGACTGATGTTAGCAACTTTTATCACTTGTACCCTTTTACATCCTACCCCCTACAGCTCTCATTCTCTGGAATGTTTACTGACTTGCCCTCATACACATTTCCTACTGCCAGCTACCCTATTCAGTTGCTGGTGCATTCTAGGTCTTCTTTTGGTCACCTACACAGAAGCTAGACAGCATAGGATCACATTATTTTAGAGCCCACTGTAAGGGTTTTGTAGATAATCATTCCACCAGAAACCAGAGCCCAAGCAAAGCATCACTTGGAATTGACCACTGAACTATCAGATTATCTGCTATCAAATTCTTCAAGCCCCTTTCAGTTAACATCCCCCAGACCTCTTGCTGACAAACTAGAAGCTGCTAGGAACCTCCTCAATGTTAGCAAACTTCTAAGCAACTTTCCAGGAGCTTTTGTAAAGAGCTTTCTTAGTGCTTCCTTATTACTACAATGTGCTACTGACTCCTCTGTTTTCTTCCCAGAAAATCATTCAAATCCTGCTTCACCAGTTGACAAATAACTTCCTCTTCCACCAATAATACCAACAATCACTATGAATAACAATTCTGTCACTCACTGTGCTTAAATGCCTTCTCATAATGACACAACAGCTCCTAAATGGGACAAGAGCCACCCTAGGGAGCTCCCTCAATACTTCAAGGAATTGGAGTATCTTTTTACTGACTGTGGTATTACTGATGACACCCAGAAAAAAGAATATGCAGCTTGTTATATTTCTTATAACATGGCAGAAACTTGGCTTGGCTTACCAGAATTTGGCAACAACCTAGTGATTGGCAACAACATTCCCCAGCCTTACACTTATCAGGAATGGAAAGCAGCAGTACTGAGGTTATATCCTGGAGCTGGTGCTAGTGCATGGTATACTCTTGGCAACCTCAAGTGACTTATCAACCAGACTTTCAACAATGGCTTAGCAACACTAGGATGTTTTTCAGATTACTATCAGGATTTCCAACAGATTGCTAGATGGCTCCTTACTAACAGTGAACTCTACCAAAATAAAGAATGTTGCTTATTCCAGCAAGGTATTCTCACATTGCTTTGGTCCAAAATTGTCTGCCAGCTTGAAATAATGCTTCCTGATCACCACCCCAAAGACCCCTATGATGTGGAACAGGTCTTTGAAGGTGCAAAGTGGGTATTGAAGGGAACTGACATAGTGACTACCAAGTCTACTGCTCTTGCCACATCTGTCACTAACACTCATGGTATCATCCCAGCACCTGCCACTATTGCTCCTGCTATGCTGTCACCTGCCCCCAAACATGAAGCTATTGAATTAGTGACAACCACAGTAATTGTTAGCACCTTGGAATGCCTGGAAGCTCTATTTGCTAACAACAGTCAACCCTACCAACAGAACAAGTTCAGCAACTCTTGCCACTTCTGTGGCAAAATTGGTCACACCATGGTACAAGGCACTTGCATACAACTAGAGCATATAATCCAGCAGAGCAAAATCCATTGCAATGCTGAAGGCAAGATTGTCTTACCATCAGGTGCTATGATTCCAAATTACTTTGGCAAGCAACTTTACAAGGAATGAATTGAAGAATGGCACCACTTAGACCATGGACAAATCATTACCAGAAGTTTATCTTCTAATGCTAACCCAGACCCTGAGCAAGCAACTATGCAGCAGTTGCTAATCCACAAGGCATTATAGCAAGATGTTGCTACTGGAAGATTGCTAACAAAGGATAAATGTATTGAGGCCTTGGAATAAGAGCTATTTGCCCTGCAATGAGCTGGGGAAAAGTTTGACAGTGTACAGGTCCCCTGAGCTCCCTACCAAACCACTAGTGACATAGCCCCAGCTGTAAGGCCAACCTCTGGAGGCTGTGGCTCAGTCATACAGCTGGCAGAGGGGGATCCAAAGTATATTCAGTACTGTACAATGTCTACAAGCCTAACTACTCACCTGGCAGAGGAAGATCCAAAGAGAACAAGT
>JABCKS010000679.1:0-13730 GCA_018851325.1 Termitomyces sp. DKA19 | reverse complement strand
GTAACGATGTTTGTTCTAATGGGACAGGTAGTCCAACTGGTTTGTCAAGTGCAATTCCGACGTGTTCCATTTTAGGCAAAACGTTACACAAGGCCTCCTTGAAGACTCCTCCAGCCGAAACTGAACCTATTTTTCCTATTTACCACTCCAATTCGTACCATTTTTTTTCTTCTCCCCATTCTCACTCTTATCTACACACATTACTTCCTTTCAGGTATTTTCCTAATTTCCTTTTTTCTCCAAGATTGACCCTTTTTGTGTTGACGTATATGACCCCTCTCATTAGTCTTCAATTAAAATCAATGTTGGCCTTAAATGCTAAAGGTTGATAATGTTTAAGGTCAGAAACATGTCAAGATCATGGCTTAAGATCACTCAACAAAGGAGTATATAATGGGTTGGCCATTACTCTCATATTCTGTGCTGCTTTTGTTACATTATATATAGTTTTATTATTTATTTATTATTATATCTAGTAGCATCATCTGATGCTACCTAAATCACACTATTTGTACTTGTGTAAGGCAGTGCCTTACTTCATATCTTCATAGACACTAGGTGTTATGACCATGCCTTTGGCATGGATGCTTGGTCTTAGTCTCAGTTTTATATATATATTAGTTGCACAATCTATAAAAAATGTTACAATTACAATGCTACTGTCCAAGTATAAGATTATTAAGTGGGCCTTAACTACAGAACTTGATACTTAGTTCTACCATCAACTTCAATGTGCTTAGTTAGGGCCTTGTTTTTAAAACTCAATACTTAGTTCCAGTTCTAACTTTGCTGTACTTAGTTAGAGACCAATTTCAAAACTTAATGTATCCTAGTTCCAACTCTGCTATACTTAGTTAAAGCTTTAATCTCAAAACTTAATATTTAGTCCCAGCATTTCAAAACTCAATGCTTAGTCCTAGCTCCAATTTTGCTATACTTAGTCGGAAACTTTATTTCAAAACTCAATGCTTAGTTGTAATGCTGTTACTAAGCCTTTTACACACTAGACTATAAGTCAGAACCTATCTATTGATTCTGGCTATGGTTGTGCAAGAACCTCACAACTTATATACAAATTACATAAAGAATAATTAGTAATAATTGAATAATGATAATAATAATTGTATACTAGGTGTTGTAATATGTATAATCCATTACATACCCCCTTCATAAGACTATTACAGGTCTCATTGAATGTTTAATTAATGAAAATTAAATGAGACTATAGTGAATCTCATAAATAAGTAAAATAATACAAAGAATATAGGGCAGGAGATAGCATCCTGCCCATTTTGCCAGCTTTTCTCTAGCAGCTGAGGTATTCTAATAGCAACTTAAGAAAAGTTGCTAATAGGGACTCCATAATAGTGCAACTTGAAGGGACCTATAAAGGTCCCTTTCCATCCATCCAGAAATACTATAGAGGCCCCATTATATAGCTTCTGTGTTTATTAGTTCCTGTGCAGATTCCTCTATGGCTGTTACTTCATCCCACCTTATGGCTTCAATGTTGACTAAAGCAATGGACTATGAAGCAACAGTGTGATCTGTAGTCTTGGCTGAGTGCTCAGAGACTGCAGTGTTGGCCACAGTTTTGCTAGGCCTTGTCTCCAGAGGTGGGTCTGAAGTGACAATAGTGTTTTCAATACCATCAGCTGTGTCAGTAGTAAGCGGAGGTATGGAAATTGTCCCTATCTGCACAGTACTAGGATCTGGTACAGGAGTAGGAGAGGAGGCTTTGGATTTAGCTTCCTTGGATAGATCTGGTTGTATGAGGGACTCATTAGGTTTCTCTAATGGAATCATAGTCATCACCAAAGATAGTAGTGCCAGAAGGACATAGACAGCTGCCATTGGACAATTGGCCAAATATTTGAACCTGGCATCTTCACCATACCAAAGCCACTCTTGATCTAACAGTGGCTGGAGGTCCTTGGTCTCTAAGAGTTGAATAAGAACACAACAGCATTCTCAATTGTCAGGAGTAGGCTTATACCACCCATCATACCCAGGCAAGGTTCTTGGAGGTCCATGGAGCTCCAGGTGTCAATGCCTATCATCATTAATACTTGTAAAGAGGTCGGTATAAAGACTACTTTCAAACCAATGATAGTCCAAGTAGCATATACCATAGGTATATGTATAGTCTATCTACATATGTAGAATTCTGTTGGCCAGGAGGTGACACAGCACCTCTATATTGCTAAGATTAGCAACTTGCCCAGGCTTGATATGGAGCCTGTGCATCAGGAAACTGTAGTTATTGATGGCCTGAAAGAGCATCATACTTTCTCTATTGTATACTTCTATAGCCTCAGCATAGAAGTGTGGGCAAGCAGTAATGAGAGCAAAGGCTCTCATATAGACAACACAAACATGAGTACTAGTAGATGCTAGTACACATGCTAGGATGTAACTGAAGATAGCGCCTTGGCTGACTTGTCCAGTGATATCTATAGTGATTCCAGATACAAAGTTCTGGGATCTAGAATGACAGTGGTGCAATAGATATTGTGCCCACCTATCTATCTCAAAGTGGTACTTGATAGAGACTGAAGGCAGTCCTGCACCATAAGTTAAATTATCTAGTTGGCCCAACATGGCCAATGCTTATGAAGGTAGAGGTACTAGTAGCCAGTGCCTATCATTATACAATAAGCAGTGCACAATATCAGTCATATCTATTTCAAGGACTTGGTATATAGACTAGTCCTGCTACATACTATGTATAAAATAGAAGATCCTCTGGAACTCCTGGAGCAGGAGCACTACATGAATGTGCTCCTATATAATCATTGAGATACCATTTTTCTTGATAACTCATATAAGCAGCCATACCTGCTTGGAGTTCATAGGTATCCCTCATGGAATCCATCAATATAATCTATAGTATGACTGGGTAGAGTATACTATCCCAGCCAACTTGTGAGTGCAGGCAATCTTTACCTCTTCACCCATGTAGACTATATTGGTTGTTGATGACCAATAGAAGTTAGGGTGTAAAATACCCCTAAAGTTATTTTGGCATTCCTAATGTCCATTGACAAAAGTAGTTTCCCAGCTGTCTGGAAGATAGCCAGACACTATATTATTGAGCTTTTCAAAGTCCTGTTTGGACTTCTTGGCATCTTCAGCTAAATATTGCTTGACCTTAGCATTATGCAATTATTTTAAACAACATGTTTGTATGTTGTCATCAGGCTCAATCTTCTAATATTCTTTCAATGGGTCTACTTCATCAGATCCAGAATTATCCTCCTCATTACTCTAAGGCTGAATGACAAAGACTTTCTCATTACTCTCCTTGCAGTGCACAAAAGGTGGCAGCTGCTCAGGGTACTTGCAAGGGAATGTGTAAATATGAGGTTTATCAACCTCAATATAGCTGGGGTGGGCTTGATTGGGTACATTTTGAGGGAAATATATTTTGTAGTGGGTAATAGGCTTATTACCCTTTAATGAGCTCTCTTTGATGATTGACTGAATGGCACCACAGCACCACCCTTAGGAGAAGGCATAGGCTTTAACAAGCCTATAGGTACAATGGGTACTGGGTTTGCAAATCTAGTTACAATTACTTTGGAAGAAAAAGGCTTGACCTTCTTTCTTTTTAACTGTGAGGAGATAGTTTCTCCTATTTCTACATTTTCCCTTGATAGACCAAGGTCCTTATAGAGTAACACTGGTGCCCTATCCTTAGGGGTAGATTGAAGGTCCTATCTATAGGCCTTCTATAGTGAATCCCTGACTAGAGAAGCTACTCTCTTCCCCAGTCTCATTGTAGAGCAGTAGAGGTCTGCTTAGGCCTCATCCCTCTGACATTGAGTAATGTCAAGTTTGTTTAGAACTTGATTGAGTGCAATTTGCACTACAGAATTCTTAAGGACATTCATTTCAATGTCCTCTGATACTCCAGCATTGTAAAGGTGCTGTAGTAAATGAGCAAGTTGCTCATCCACCTCTACATTAAGCAAAGGCTTGCAAGCCTTTGCTTTTTCCTTCTTCTTCAACCTGAGGGCATTACTTGTATGCCCTGAGTACTCAGAGCTATAGGATAGCACTGATGACTCACTTGCCATTAGCACTGCTAAGGCAGTGTTGTCTATGTCCATCTTGTGGGGTGACACAGGGGCAAACTGATTATAGCTTGTCCTAGAGTTTGCTAATATAGCAGGTACTTAAGGACCTGCTGAAAAAGCCTAAGTTACCACAGGGACTTATAGTAACACATATTGGCCAAACTTATGCAACCATACAGGCTGTATAGGCACTGGCTGTTCATCAAAAAATGCATCTTGGTATGACGGTAGCTGTATCTGTTGGGAAGAGCCTTCTATGAATTGTGGAGGGGATGATGCATATTCCCTATGTAAGCCCTGGTAGTCTACAGCTTCTCTTCAAGCTGCTCCTCATCCTTATTGAGCCACAGGGTGGCTCAAAACTCTATACACTGGTAGGGCTACATTATGGCCCTGCTCTCCTCTTCTTTCCCCTCTTGAGCCACTGGTATAGCTCAAGTTTTTGTAAGGAGGCAGGCCAAAGCCTCCTCCCCAATTGCTCAGGTTGTTTTTTTTGACAGAGTCTAATAGATGTCTGCTGCACAGATAATAGTACTCTATTGTGTTGAGAGAAAAAAAAAGAACTTTATGTAGACAACCCTTTTAGCAGCTCCACATAGCTGACTAATATGGCACCTATCACTAGCATACTAGCATTAGCTATAAACCAGCTAATATATTAACATGCTATAGACTAGAAGTCCATAGCTTACTCATACAATGTGCTTCATTACACTAATTGCCCAAAGTATTTTACTTCCTGGACCTCTAAATACCTGTTAAGGGCCTTTAAGTCCTTGCATATCTCTAACAACTCTCAAATTATATCTCTAAGGCTCTATCAAACCTTGAATTCCAAACCAAATTAGGTCCACCAATAACTTATGAGGTCATCAACAAACCATTTCTGGTCATCAGGGGTGCTAAAGTTGTATGGCTGTGGCATCATCTGATTTGGAAATCTTGCATTATTGATGGCCTTATAGGGCTACAGCAGTAAAATATAGAATTTATGATAGAGCCTTTATATACACAAGGCTTCTGGAAGTTCCAAAGTATAATTAGAGGTCTTGTTAAAGACCTTCAGGACCCAATAGGGCCCTACCCATTTAGGACAGAGCTTATGAGCTTGTCCTTTGGGTAAGGTCAAATTCTTCATTAAAAGGTATACTAATGTACCTTTCACAATATCAGGTCCATCCTAGTGCCACTGGTTAGTAGTATATGTCTGAAAGATACATGCCTCTATAATTGCATCATGTGTTGCAGCCAGATTCTGCAGTACTTGCAATGCAAAATTACATATTCTCTTAGAAATAGTGGAGTCAGACCTGATCTCCTTTATCATAGAAGGCAGGTAGCCACTGTTTAACTCAAACAGTGCATACTTTGTTGTATCTAACATATTCACATTAATTGCAAACTCAATGAGGTCAATGTATTTGACCCAATTGCATTGATTAAGTCATATGACTGTCTTTAGTATTTATCTAATACTATAGTTGGCTCATTTCATCTATCCATCCATTTGCAGATGAAAAGATGTTGACATTAGGAGCTTGGCTCCTAAAATCTTATGTAGTTCATGCCACCATTTTAATATAAACTTAGAATCATGGTCACTGATGATAGAGCTAGGGAGACTATATAGTCTCACTATCTCTCACAAATAAATCCAGGACAGCTGAGATGCTATTATGGTAGTATGTACTAGTACCAAATGTACCATACTGGTCATGTGACATATAATTACCTATAAGTAATTAAAGCTCTTAGATTCTCAGAATGGACTAATAAAGTCCATTCCAATTGAATCCCAAAGCTTGGTTAGTATAGACAGGGAATGGAGTTTCTCTATAGAGCACTGATTACTCCCTTTTGCTTACTGGCACAACTCACATATTATGCAAAATGCAAGCATATTAGCCACCAATACTAATGGCAGATATATTCTGTCATTCATTGAGCCCCAAAGTGGCCCAACATACTATAAGCCTGATTAAGAATCTAGGTTACTAATTTGTGGTCCTAAAGTATACATAATACCTTAGTACCAATCAGATTCTTTATCCAGATCAAATTGCTCAATACCCAAAAGGCCTTGTAGTCCTTTGGATGTTCTAAGATCTTTATAAAAAGAGTATTTTTCTAGTACCCTTCACTGACTCTGCAATGTAAGAATGCATTAGTATAGTCACAGGAGATATGAGCTATGGAGGAAGCTTGTAAAGCCTCACCCTATAACTTCTTGACAATTGTCTATAGTAGGAGCAACCCTTTCTTAAGCTATCATAGCAATAGCAGGGTTGGGTGCCAGTAGGGTACTAGCAGCTTTCAGGATTGTTTTCTCACTAGCAGTAGTCACACTGGGAGAGGTTAGTGATGTGCTAGCAAAAAAACAAATGAAAACTTATTGCTCCTTGCTCTACTCTGAATGCCTAGCACTTCACCAGCAACACTATTATCTTTCCCTTCACCTTTACTAAGCTTACTTTAGCCTCTATCCTACTATCCACCATTGTAGAGGCCTTTTGCCAATGAAGAAGTTTTACAAGCTCCTTATTAGTGAAGGAGTCTTGAATAGGTTTCTATGAATAAGTTAGCAAGTGTTGCTAAGCACTAGTGAATAAGTAAAAACTTACCTTAAATTCCTCATCATCCTTTCTTACCTTCTCTTTGCTCTTTGGAGTCTTGTAGTGCTTTAATAACATTGCTGACTCCTTAGCAATGCCACCAATGACATGTTTAGGAGTGGAAGGGCCAGCCTCTCTAGTATCACCATGACCCTTGCTATAGCTTGCTCCTGTTGTTATTACCAGCTCATGTGGTGGGTGCTGAAAGAAAAATTGGTTGTTAGGAGATAAGTCCTTGAAAAGCTAAAGTTATCTAAATGATGCCACTAGCTCAGGCAACACTGCTATTACTCACCATCATTCCAACCTCCAAGTCTTCAAGAAGGTAGTTGAGGAAGGGCATAGGAGGAGCCTAACAAAAGACAATAGTGAAATTGTCAATATATTACTAAAAACAAAGAAAGTAAAATTTATTCATAAAATGTTTGTTGAACTTGCACATCCAATCCTCTCCCTTATACTTCTTGTATAAGGCTTAACACTCTTGATTTACTTCTGCTAGCTCTGGCCAGTCAAGTCCACTACTAGCACTCTCAAACCAGCAAAGCCATATTTTGATAATAGTAGTGGCCACCCTATGAGGATTCATTGCTAATTGTTGATAGGCAGTTGCTAAGATGTGACTAGCCTTCTCTAAAGACTTCAGCTATAGAACATTTGTCAATTGAATTAGCAATGAAAGAGACTATAGCAATTAGTAAAAGATAAGATAGGAGTAGGAAAAGCAGAGGAGAAGTGGGGAAGAACTGGGTTGAAATTTAGCCAAGCACTAGTCTTTTATGGACATTTCCTTTTCCATATGCAAACCATTCAAGTGATCATAGGATTTGGTTAACTGAGGACAGTTAAGATTTCAGTATAGAGGAGGATAATAAGACTCATCTGTCACTAAGTACAGTTACCAGTATCTCTGACTATCTTATCAGGATAGCACATAACCTGGAGATTAGCATGAGATTTGCATAAGACCTTAGTAACTATGGGAATTTTTGGATCATGAGCATTTATTATGTGAAGCCTAGACCATATATCTAAAATAACCTCATCAAGAGCTCCCTTAGCAACATTTATTAGTGACAATCCTTAGTGACCTAGGCACTTCACTTTCAAAAGAAACATATAAACATATGACTTCTTAGACCCTTCATTTTTCTTGATTACTAACATACTTGAATGGTGTTTACACTTCAGATATTGACATTTGGTATGCTTTTTATCTTCATTCTGACACATAGTATGTACTTTTTGACATCAGATACTTATATTTGGTTACTATTCTTGACACTCAGTATGCATTTTGGCAGATGCTATTACCTGTGGTAACCATCTTTCTTTTTAAGCTACATTACTTACAAACAGTATAAATACCCCCTATATATATCTAGTAAAATAATGAAGAAATAGATAGAGCAACCCTGAGTGCTTACCCTTCAGTATCTCTTAACTTTAGACCTCATTCTCATTCACTCTTACTCTTATTAATGGCTTAGCAATAAGCCTTAGCAACCTTGTCCTCAATTTAGCATGGTATTAAGTATGGGTGCTTTAGTGTTATAGTGTCTTAATGATATTAATGACTATGGCTAGCAATAAATCTCATATGTTCCTCTAGTTACTCCTCTATTTGACTTACATTCTTGCCCCCTTTTTCCTCCTTGTCACTAGGTTTTTACCTACCTTAGTGATATCTTCTTAGCAGTTATTTGCTTAATAATGTGTTCTTAACCCCTTTCCTACTAAGTGACTTCCATTTACCTTACCAACATTATTATCACATACTACTTTACCTTCTACTCTTATTCCATTTTTTGTTTAGTGACTTAGGCTAATATTAATGACTCAGACTAATATTAGCAACTTAGGCTAACATTAGCAACTCCTTTTACTTACACCCCTTTTTCACCTTACTAATAACAGCTCTTGTTTTTTGGGATAATTACTAACTTGCCCTTATTTATAACCTACTGCCAGTTACCCTATCTAGTTGCCAGTACATTCTAGGTCTTTCTTTCTGGTTTTCTGCATAGTAGCTAGATAGCATAGGAGCACATCATAGTGTATGTGAGTTTTATTAAGTTATTAGTGCAGTGAGTAAAATTCTTAATAAAGATCCTAAGGATACTAACCATACTCAAAAAGGCTCTAACTTCTAATAGCAACTTACAAGGATCCCATCACTCAAGTAAAGTTAAGCAACTTTTATTCAAAATTCAACTACTAGGTATGCTTAAGATCTTGAATGTTAGAGCATATAAGACAAGCTTATGACTAGAAAACATATTGCTACAATACTTTATACACTAAAAGATCTAGTTAAGAAGCTCAAAGAACTTCCAGAGAGCTAAGCAAATATTTAGATTAGCAGAATGTCTAGCAGGAATACTATTAACAAGCTTCCAGTCTTTGGGATCTTTAGCACCAATATTATTAATGAAACTGAGCACATTATGGGGGATTTTGGGCTATAGAATGAAAGCAACATTATTATAAAATATTGGTATGGAGTTGGTCCAACCCATCAGTAGGGTCACTAAGCAGAGAGTGCCAAATGGGGTCTGGAATGTCATTAAGTCATGTAAAGCTGGGTCAATTAATTGCTTATTATAACCAATAAAGAGGTCTAGTATTACTCTACAAATATATTCAGTAAAAGACTCAGTGACATAATCTGGGAAAGGGGGTACTTCAGAATAACAAATGGTGATATGGTTTAGTAGCTCTAGACTGTATACAATCTAAAGCTTACTATTCTTCTTAAGAATGCAAAATCAATGGGATTGGTAAGCAGAGTTCAAGGGTTCATAGACATCAGCCTTAATCTTGTCACAGATGATCTTACATACTTCTTTCTCAAGGCCTAGGGAAATAGGGCAATTATACTAAATCCAAGAGACATAGGAGATTATTGGTATTCTAACTGGGAGAAAGAAGTTGGAGTGAAAGCTTTCTTGTTCAAAATCTTCCCAAGCAAAAGCCTTTTCCTGCTTAGCAACAAGATTGACTAGGACATTAAGTTTATTATTAGTGAGAAAGCTAGTGTTATAGTCCTTAATGAATGTTGCTTGTCAGTTACTAGTGAATTACTGAGTTAGTATAAATGGGGGAAGGTTTGGGTCAAGTGGCAGCATAGTTACTAGTGGATCACTAAAGATTTGTTGCTTGATTCTGAAATCTTTGTTAATATGACTGATAATAGGTTTAATTTTCATAGCAACTGGCTTGTATTTTTTTTTCACTTGTACACCTTATCTTTTAGTGGCATTATTAGTAATATATTGTATAGGGAAAGAAATGTCAATGTAAGTTTGTGTAATGTCCATAACATAAGTATTAGGAGGTAAAGTCTATCCAAGAATCAAAGAATTAAAAACATTAGTAGAAACAAAATATGACTAAGAAGGTAATGAAAAAGAGTAAAAATTACTAGCAGTAGCATAAAGGTAGGCTAAGAAAGAGTCTATATGTATGCAAGATTATATAAGTAATATATTATTGTCCAGGTCACAAGAAGTTATACAAGTTACTAGACCAGTTGAATGGTTATAGCTAATAATGGTCACTAAGTTGTTAGTATTGTTGCTATTCAAATCTGCACAAAAAAAGCTGGGGCTGTTCTATTTTGTAGTAAATCTTTTGACAATTGTTTCTTTTATATTTTCTATATGGAAATATTGGAATTATTCATTACATGCCAGAATTGGAGTTTGTGACTGTAATAATAGTCTCAATGTCACTAAGAGTATTGACCACACTTCTTATTAATACATCAAAGGGGCAACCAAGAAAGATATCATAGGTGGGGGACTGTAATACAAGAATCTGAAGATACAGCATCAAGTTGCCAAGAGTACAGGGTACAGTCCTAGCAAGTCCTAGTAATCAATCTAATGTATCATTAGTATTCTGAATATTTAAGATGATACCAAAATTGTAGAACAAGCCAAGGTCATTAGCAACTTCTGCTGACATAGAGATAATTTGGAACCCACTATCTGTAATGTATTCTATTTCTTCTTAATTGTCTATTAGCATCATAATGGATTTTAATAACTGGGAATCCTTAGCAACTGTTAAAACCACTAGCTTCTCTCTAGGAGGTAGTAACTTGATATAAGCCTCTACTAGGTCAACTGAGGAAACTTTGGCTTAGTCCTAAATAAGTTCATTAGCAGTACTAGTACTGGAACTTAGCAAGAACTGTGGCTTATCCATAGCAAATATTAGTAATACTTCTTCAAAGATATTACTAGAGTCCTGTACCATATTAGCATTTGTCCTAGTTAGTTGCTTAGGCATAATAGCTATCCTAAGCTGATTCCTGATGTCCAGTGCTATAGAGCAGAGCTTGTCTACTGAAACTATAACCTAGGTGCTTAAAACTTGATCAAATATAGCCTTTGATTATTCAATGTCATAGATGGAGAGTATGGTCCTATAGGTAGCATTGTTATAGCAATCCAGAGTAGCAAAATCTCTATTAGTGGGTAGAGTGTAGTGAGCAGAGATACTAGAAAATGGGTGAACTAGAGGCTGGAGTACAGGTTCAGTAGGCTTAATAATAGCAGGCAAATTCTTAATGACAAATCTTTTTGGTGCTTTGCCTTTGTCAACTAGCTTAGTAGTAGGAGTCAGTACAAGGTCAGAAAAAGAAGTAGAGTTGTTGGTATGTCACTAATTGCTGGTAGAATAGGAGCTTTGTCACTAATAGTTTAGTAAGGAATGTGGGGAACCTATATACTATTAAACTTTTCACCAGCTCATTACAGAGCAAATAGTTCTTATTCTAAAGCCTTGATATGTTTGTCCTTGGTTAGTGATTTGCTGGTAGCAATGTCCTGCTGCAATACCTCATAAATTAGCAACTGCTGCATAGTTGCCTACTCAGAGTCTGGATTAGCATTAGATGAGAGTTTGCCAATAATAATCTGTCCAGGGTTTAGATGATGCTATTCCTTAATATGGTTCTTATAAAGCTATTTGTCAAAGTAATTCAGGATTATAGCTTCTAATAGTAAGACAATCTTGCCTTCAGCATTGCAATGGATTTTGCCCTACTGGATCATATGCTCTAGTTGGATGCAAGTGCTTTATACTATAGTGTGACTAGATTTGCTACAAAAGTGGCAAGAATTGCTGAATTGATTTTGCTGATGTAGCTGACTATTGTTAGTAAAAAGTGCTTTCAAGTATTCTAGGGCACTAATAATCATTATAGTTATTGCTGATTTGAGAGCTTCACATTTAAGGACAGAGAATAGCATAGTGGAGACATTAATAGTAGGTGCTGGAATGATACTGAGAGTACTAGTAACAGTTATGTCAATAGTGGTAGATTTGGTAGTTATTGTGTCAGTACCCTTTAATACCCACTTTGCACCTTCAAAGACCTGCTTCATATTATAAGGATCTTTGAGGTGATGATTAGGAAGTATGATTTCAAGCTGGTGGATAATTTTGGACTAAAGCAACATGGAGATACCTTGTTGGAATAAGTGACATTCTTCATTTTAGTAAAGTTTGCTGTTAGTGAGGAGCCATCTAGTGATTTATTGAAAATCCCAATAGTAGTCAGAAAATTGTCCTAAAGTCACTAAGCCACTATTGAAGGTCTAGTTGACAAGTTGCTTGAGGTCACTAAAAGTATACTATGCACTAGCATTAGCTCCAAAGTATAATTTAAGTACTGCTATTTTCTATTTCTGATATGTATAAGGCTAGGGGATATTGTTGCCAATTACTAAGTTGTTGCCAAATTCTGATAAGCTAAGCTAAGTTTTTGCTATATCATAAGAAACATAGCAAGCCACATATTCCTTTTTCTAAGTATCATTAGTAATACTACAGTTAGTAAAAAGATACTCCAATTTCTTAAAGTATTGAGGAAGCTTCCTAGAGTAGCTCTTATTCCATTTAGGAGCTGTTATATTGTTACAAGGGGGTATTTAAATATAGCCAGCAACAGAATCATTATTTATAGCAATTGTTGGTAATGTTAGTAAAAAGGGTTTTTATTTGTCTACTAGTAAAGCAGGAGTTGAATGATTTTCTGAGAAGAAGATGGAGGAGTCAGTAGTAGATAGTAGTGATAATGAAGCACTAAGAAAGCTCTCTACAAATGCTCCTAAGAAGTTGCTAAAAAGTTTGCTAATGTTAAGGAAGTTTCTAGCAGCTTCTAACTTATTTGCTAGTTGTCTAGGCTGAGTAGTTAGAGTACTAGGGGGAGTTAATAGTAAAGAGTCAGATAATTTAGAGGTAGATTCTAAACAATGTTTTGCTTAGGCTCTAGTTTCTGGCAGAATAATTACCTAAAACCCTTACAGTGGGCTCCAAAATAATGTACTTCTATACTGCCTAACTGCTGTGCAGGAAACTAGAAGAAATCCTAGAATGTACTAGTAACCAGATAGGGTAGCTAGCAGTGAGAAAGGTGAGTAGTCAAGTTGGTAATCATCTTAGAGAATAAGAGCTGTATAGAGTAGGGTGTAAAAGGGGTGCAAGTAAAAAGAGTTGCTAACATTAGTCTAAGTTACTAAATGCTAACAATAGGTTGCTAAGTCACTAAACAAAAAATGGAAAAGGGATAGAGGGCAAAGCAGTATGTAATGGGAATGTTAATAAGGTAAGCAAAAGTTACTAAGGTATGAAAGGGGAGTAAGAACAAGCTGCTAAGCAGATAATTGCTAAGAGGATGTTGCTAAAGTCAGTAAAGGCCTAGTAGTAAGAAGGGAAAGGAGGCAAGAATGTAAGTCAAACATGATGGAACTTTAGGAAACAAATGAAAACTAGTTGCTAGCTGTAGTCAGTAATGTTGCTAAGACACTATAATACTAAGGCACCTATACTTGGTACTATACTAAATCAAGGACAAAGTCATTAAGGCTTATTGTTAAGCCATTAACAATAACAAGGGTGAATAAAAATGAGCTCTAAAGCTGAGAGAAATACTGAGGGCTAAGTACTTGGGGGTTGCTCTGTCCTTTTCTTTGTTATTTTACTAGGTATATACAGAGAATATTTATACTGTTTGTAAGTAATGTAG
>JABCKS010000678.1:0-13739 GCA_018851325.1 Termitomyces sp. DKA19 | reverse complement strand
AAACTGTATGTATAATGAATGACCTTATTGAAATTGACAGAGGATAATTGACTTACATGATGAGCGATGTCCTTATTTCGTGTACTTCACGTTCATCGCAGGTGTGTTCGACGCTGTAGAACAGGTCCATGACATCGTTGAACGATTTTTCGACGTATTCTATCGCCGTCTTCGGTCGTATAAGATGGAGATGCAGCAAAACGAATATGCCGATAAGTATTGAGCCCATTATGCTGGGAGGTATGATGGAAGTGTAGGCAGGCCAAGTCACTGGAGAGGTGAGTGCAAAACGCAAGATTGATTCCAACATTGCCACCCGGAAGACAAGAGGCGTCATGCTTAAAAGGCACTCCCCCGTTTTGAGATGTTGTTGCTTGCCCGAAGGATGAAGTCCTCGGATTGCTCCGTTGTTTCGTTCTTTGCGTTATTTAATTTTAGGAACGAAATAAGACACCCGTGGTGCAAGGGTGTCAGTAGAGATTACCAGAATTGATTTCAGCACACAAAAGGATTTATCATTTTGTCCCGGGCTCAGTTTCCTATCAATGATAGCAGACACGCAGACATCTACATGCAGCTCATCCGCAGCAATCAGGCGACAGCCAATACTTTTTCAAGGTCCAAATCAGCGGAAGAAACAATAGGGTTCCCGAGCCGAGAGAAACCATTACAAAGATTACGATGCCGGAGGATCCGTCCAGTTCAAATCTACCTACTTGTGAAATCCTCGTTCCGCATGGGAAAGAAGCAAAATCTCGTTCATTTGAGATCAGTCTTGAATCACGCTTATGAGAGCCGTCTCCGACATCCTCGGGAGGTCCTATACAAGCGCCCACGCAAGACTTTTAGATAATTCTCCTTTTTCTTTCTTACTTGGCAGGGTCCTCTGATATAGAGTGAGAATGTCAAGTTGACGTTAACACTAGAAACTGAGCAAAAATGTATATATAACCCTAAATGTATGAGCGAGATCTACAACACACAACAGACACAGACGAAATCAAAATGACTACAAATGAGTCTAAGTATACAGATGCAACCCAATAATATCAGAGGTTATCAACTACTGCTCGCCGACAAACACAGCGGCCATGCCCATCCCGCTGCCAATGCACATCGACGTTATAAACATGCGTGCACCGTACTGTTTCGCGATATTCAGGCCGGTTGCAATTTGACGAGTGCCAGCTGTTGGAAAAAAGGGAGGGTTAGTGTTGAAAATCTATCAAAAAGAAAAAAAAATCCAGATTAAAAACTCACTACAGCCCAATGGGTGTCCGATAGCAATTGCGCCACCGTGAACATTAACCTTCTCATAAGGGATCCCAAGCTTCTCAATACAATAAACAGCCTGGCTCGCAAATGCCTCGTTGATTTCAAAGAAATCAATATCAGTCAGGGATAAGCCTGTCTTTTCAAGGACCTACAAACGTCATAAACCCACGAGAAAACACACAATGGGGACGACGGACGCACTTTTGGAATCGCATACGCCGGACCGACACCCATAATCTTAGGTGGGACACCAACCATCCCGGCAAACACAAACTTGCCCATGATCGGCAAACCCAATCTCTCCACCACAATCACGTCTCGTAAGCAAGACGGCAGCGGCACCATCGCTGACTTGGCTCGCATCCCCGGCATGCGTCGTCCCGTCCTTCGTCGTCCCGTCCTTCGTCGTCCTCGTCCCGTCCTTCGTCGTCCCGGCATGCGTCGTCCCGTCCTTCGCAAACGCAGGCTTAAGCTTCGCCAAATTTTCCTTAGTAACCCCCTCTCTAATCCCATCGTCCGCGTCGACAAACACCTGTCCCCTGCTCGTCCCCGTTCTGTTCGTGCTGAGCACCGTAGCTTTGACAAGGAGAATCTCAGCGGAAAACTTTCCTGCTTTCTGGGCCGCGCTGGCTTTTTGAACGAGTGGGCAGCGGATGCGTCTTGAGAGGATCGGGAGATGGAGAATGTGGACGAGACGGCTTCGGAGGTGAGATCCATGGGGATGAGGCAGTCTTCCGCCAGGGGGTGCGTGAGGACTTCGGGAGCGAATGACGAGGGCATGCTTGAGGGCCCGTAGCCCATCGACATGCTCTCTACGCCTGCGCCTGGAGAAGGGAACGTCGTCAACTATCGACACTTACGTGGGACAAGCCGGATCGCGCACCAATACCAATGTCAATCTCGCGCGCGCGGATCTGGTTCGCGATCTGATTGACGCTGGTGAGGCCACTCGAACACTGCCGATTTACGGTGTTGAGACTGGTCGTTTCGGGTATGCCCGCATGGAGCGCGGCCATGCGGGCAGCGTTGGCTCCTCCGCCGGCAGGCAGGACATTGCCGACGCTAATGTCCTCGATGAGCTTGGGGTCGAGGTGGACGGATGTGTAGGCGGCGCGGAGGACGTGGGAGAGGAGGTGCTCGGGGTAAGTGTCTTTGAAGGGCCCTTTGCGGGCTAAGAGACGCTGACGACGTCTTTGTGAGAATCTGGGCTTTTGCGGCGGAGACGGTCGTGGTGGGCTGGAGATGTAAGTTCGGCCACAGAGGAGCGAGATGATGTGGTCACATGATTCTTCTCCTCTTGTTTCGAACGGTCACCTACGTAACCGTACAAGCCTTCCGATATTCAATTTATCTCATTCTCTACTCGGCGTACCTCGTGCTTGTTTCTCCTCAGCACGTCTTATGACTGGCTCACTCTCTCAAGCTATTGCTACCCTATCTCTCCCAAAGACTATATCTGGGTGGCAACCTCACACTTGTTCTCAGTCTGCATCTCTTTTAGACTCTGAGGCTACTTCGGCAGATGGACACAAGGTGGGAATCGTCACGTCCTGTCACCTCTCCATGGTGGATGACATCCCAGGAGAGGAGGAATACTCTGAGGACAATCCGGAAATTGACTGTGAAGATATAACCGCAGAATCCATCAAAGGCGTGGTTGTGCACACATTGCTGGCAAGGGTATGACGGAGTTTGGTGACACATTGAGTGTAGAGCAGGCTCAACCTCCATGGGCCAGGCTGACAATGTGGCTCAGTCCATTTCTAATTCAGTCCCTCATGCATGTGTCCCCACTGTACCTTTCACCCCCTCTTGCCTACCTTGTTTACCTCACAGATTGCCTCATGCCTGTCCCTCTTCCTCTCCTCCATTGTCCCCTCACCTGTGTGCCTCCAAGTGCCAAGTCTAGTCCTCTGCTGGACAAATGTTGGCCACAGAGGCTGAAAGGGCCATGATGCAGCATTATCTCTCCCCTTCCATTCCAGCTAAGCATACCTTTATTCCTTCTAGATATCTGTGTTACCCTCTTCCTAGGTACCTGTGGCTGCTCATACCTTTGACTCTGTTAGTGTTTTGTTTTTTGCTTCTGCACCCTTTGCACCTGCAGGTGCTACCTCTTCACATCAGGTTTCTACACCACTGGCAATTTGTTCTATAGTTCTGCCTGCTCCCCTACTTGTGGAACTCTGGGTGAAATCTGATGCCACTACAGAGGACATACCTATTATCTTCACAACTGTACTGAGGTCTCTTCTCTGTAATTGTGGAATGGAGATTGCATTACATATCTCCTACTTTCACACCTTCTATACACTAGCTAGATGGTCTTCACACTTCCATCCTATACAGACCTTCCACCACCAGACAATGCCTGCTGTCACAGGACTTACAGTCTTCAGGCCCTTTCTAGCTAGTTAATCTAGCACTATAGCATCTTCCTTTCTCACAATCTACTCTTACTTAGAACTTGCCTTCAAGTAGAGTCTATACTTTGTCAGTCATTCCTCTCATAGGTTTACATTCATTCTGTTCTTTATGGGGACACCTTCTGAGACTATGTTAGAATTGGACCCAAATGTTATTCCCACTCTACTATAGATACAGTGAATATTCAACTCTGGCTAGGCATCTTACATTCTACTTAATCTCTTGATAAATGCTATATGCTATTGTGCTCTTACAGCACCAAACCATCAGGGTGTTTCTACTCTCTTGCTTACTTCTACTAGAGAACTATCAGTATCTCTTTCAGCTTGTCCATTAATGTTGCTTGTCTTTAGACTCTGACCTGCTATAAATTGCTAAGGAAATTCTTTCTTTTTTCTGACCTCATCTGATGGAATTCAGATTTCAAGTAGAAAGCTTCAAGACAGTAAAGAGAACCATTTTAGCATCACCCATATAGCTCAGATTCCACCATCAAAATCAACCTGCTGTATAGTTTGTAGTTGATCACCACTTTGTATTCTATACCAAAGTCAGACAAATCTTCCATCATATTAACAATTGTTTGATTATACAGAAGGTGTCACCTTCTGCTTTGCTTTCAATGGTCCTCACTCATGCATTTCCACTAAGTGTCCCTATTGTCACACCTGATCTATTTGCAGAGATGGACAATATTTTACTCAGTAGAAATACTATCTTTGAGCAATATTTTCCTGTCACCACCCTCCTGCATATCTATCATTGGCATGACATTCTGATCAAATTGGGTGCATATAACTAATTTTTGCATGGTATATAGAGTTTACAGCATGTCTTTTTATTAGCTCTTAACATTGCAATACCTTTTCATATTGTCTGACTTTTTTTTAGGACTTGAGAACTTGTTATCTCCACTTTATCCCCTTCTAATTACTACAGTATAGCTGATTATCACAATTTTGTGATTTTCAAGTATGCAATTGACTAAAACCTTAGCACTGTTTCCAATAAATTTCCTTCTACATTAGTGAAATAAGTTTGTGGCTTCTATTGTACAGTCTCACTGAACATACTCAAAGGTGGTAATCCTGACCCTCCTGAACCAATGCCCACACCCAGCCCACTACATACTCAACCACATTCACACTATAGCAGAGAGCCTACACTCAAAGTTGGATCAGCTATTTTGTGCATCCTAAAGACATGGTATGCTTTGCATAGGCAGAAAATAGAATGACTACACCAGAGGTGTCATTGATCTCCAGGTCTACTAGACTCCAGGCCACAAGGAGCTTAGGCTCAATGAATGAACAAACAAACTTGCTAAGATTCTCAGAGAACTTTCAGCCCACCAAAGCATTTCCTAGTATATTTGCAGTCCAAGCCACTCCTGGCCAGCATATCAGCCACTTGCTAGTATATACTCACTAGAACAGTGGCCTTTGCATCAGTGGAAAAAGTCCCTCTGTTTCCTGAAGATTTACAGGATAGACAGACTATTTCTCTTATAGAGATATATGTACCTAGTCCATAATCTCAACTGCAAGCACTCTGCCATACTCACTCAACTCTGCACCAGCCACATCCTCCTCAACCACTACTTGTTCTGCATCAAATGATCTAAGACCCTGACATGCCCTCACTCTAAAGACCTTACAATAGAAACAATCTATCACTACCTCTTTCAATGCCCACACTATTTGTATAAATATGATGCATAATACATATCATCCTCTTCTTAATGATAGCATTCAGCATGAGCCCACTATGACTACTGACTTAACTATATTTCTAACATTAATAGGTTATGTGGCTCAGCTTTTCATGCTCTTTCTTTCATGCCCCTCACAGTAGGTATTTGTCACTTACTACACACATAGCATAACCTAAAGGTACTCAGATCTCTACTAGGAGAGCACAGCCTAAAGTAGTACTGGAATATATCAGCTTACTTATTCTCTACATATGGGGGGGGGTGAGCATTGCATACTGTAGCTCTTGTATTGTAGCTACTTATAATGTACTATGTAATATACATGTTAGGAGATCTGTCTAAGTCAGACTCCATTCTTACTTCCCTTATTCTGAGCCATCCTTGTATTTCCATCCTTTTATCCTTTGGTGACAAGTACTTTTTGAACCAGGACTATCCAACAGTGCTATTCTTGAGTGGCTATGCCTCAGGAGGCCAGAGCTTGAGGCCAATTAAAAACAACTTCCACTTTTGAGATTGGACTTTGAACTTAGTGTTAGGTAGTGTTTTTATTAGAAGCTCTAGAGTCAATTTTCTGAACACTGGCATTGGAAATCCTCAGACTTATTCTCTTTGGATCTCTCTCTGCTAAGTAAGTAGTTAAACCTCTAGAACTTCTTCTAAACATTGAATATACTTTGGATCTTGGGTCAGAAGGTATCAGAGCTGGAGCAGTCAAGGCAGTTGGAATTAGAGGTAGCAGGGTGGGATAAGGGGGGGTCATCTGGGAGCATTGTTTGGAGGCAACAGGAGTTAGGGAGTGGGGGAGGGTTGGATATGGGGTTGACTAGCTAACTGATAGGCAGAACATCACCTCATATTTCTAAATAAGTCCCATTGTATATCTTAGGATTTAACTTATTCTCTACAGGGTGGATCCAGGCCCACTAAAGTCTCCTGGATAGGGTGACTACTACTTGGTTGTTGATTTGAGATGGCCTCCAGCAGATTTGTCTAGAGTATTGTCTGCCCACAGAGATTGAGCAAAGGATAGCAGAGCTTAAGTGCCTGGAGGAGGCTTATTGCCAGCTGGTGATGGGTCTGGAGGGGCCCCTGGAGTTGGAGGGGCCTCTGGAGTAGGAGGTGCAGAGCCTTGCAGATCTTTTGCCCACCCTGGATGACATTTATAAGGAGACATGGGCTACATTAGTGATAGAGCTTTGGGAGAGAGCAAGGGTTACTGGGCTCTTCCCTAGAAGAGGTGGACATGACTGCAGAGAGGGGCAATAGGGTGGAGGTGGTGAATCTATGGGAGGCAGAAAGGGAGGCCTGGAGGAGGGCAAAGGGCAAGGGGAGGGTGGTCAGGTGAGGAAAGGGGGGTGGAGCCCTTATTGGCTAAGGCACCTTGTAGATAGTTCTTTTCTTATCTTTCTTGTACTTTCTTGGCTTTTTCTATAATGCTTATATCCTTCCTGGTTCTAACCTAGATAGGGATAAGATGAGGGGATCAAATATAATAAGGTCATAAGAATGATAGGATGAGGTGGCAACAGGGAATCATAAGAATCATGCAAGGATAAGATATATAAGAGAAGATAGGGATAAGATAAATAGAAACATGCAGAGGGAAGTTGAATCCCCTTCAAGCTCAGGATGGGGTTATGCCCCAAGTAGCCCTGAGGTTATAGCCTAAGTCATGGGTCTTGGGGCTTTTAGGGGTGTTCTGGAGGTGTCCTAACAGTTTCCAAGTGTTGTCCTTGGACCTGTACCTGGTCCACCAGACAAGGTACTTGATTCAGCCACAGTGGCATTGGGAGTCCAGGATAATGTTGACCTTATACTGAGCTTCTCCATCAACCTCAATGGCAGGAGGGAGTTTGTTCTGCTAGCTAGGGAAGAGCTCTGGGCCATAGCACTCCAGGAGTTAGATGTAGAAGACAGGGTAGATCCCCTTCATTCTGGCAGGAAGGTTGAGTTAGTATGCATAGAAGGATGCCTTTCAAAGTATCTTGAAGGGTTTGAGGTACTTGTGGTTGAGGTTTGGGGAGGGCTTCTGGGTCTTGATAATTCTTCAGTCAAGCCAGACAAGGGACTCTACAGGCCAGTCTTGAGTCATGCTCTAGTGAGCATCCTCATGCTTGCGATAGGCTTGGTTGGCAGTTCCAAGTTTGTGCTTGAGATATTCCTGTAGGTTCCAGAGGTCCTGGATAGTAGCATAGATAGCATAAGAGTGGATGTCTTGAAGGAAGATAGTGAGCCAAGGATTATATCCCTTATTTGCAAAGAAAGGAGAGACCCCAATAGCTAAGTGTAGGGAGTTGTTGTAAGTGAATTTGGCAAGAATGGGAGCAGAAGTAGTCATCCAGGAGTGCCTGGTAGATTTGTTGGAGGAGGCCTTCATTGTCTAGCAGGAGAGTAGCCTAGAGCTGCTTGGAAGGAATGATGATATGCTAATTGGGAGTGTATCATCCAGCCTTAAAGGATGTTTGTAGATAGATGTTGGGCCTTTGAGTCAGAGCATTGGGCTTGGCTCCAAGATGGCCAGGGCAATAGTAGATGACAAAGTCATACTCAGACAGCAGTTTGGACCACTGGGCCTACCAATGGCTGAGTTGCTTAGTGCTCATAAAGTACTGGAGGTTGTTGTAGTCTGAATAGACCTAGATGCTGTAATGGGTGCCTTTCAGATATGCTCTCCATTGTCAAAAGGCTTCCACAATTGCAAGGAGCTCCTTGTCATGGATGTTGTAGTTGAGATCTATGGAGATGATGGAGCAGGCATAGAATGTGACAGGGTGGAGTTCCTGGGTGTTGGAGTCAGTCTGGGAGAGGATCCCAGCAAGAGCATAGTTAGAGGTGTTGTATTCAAGGATGATGGGGAGGGAAGGGTCATAGTGTCAGAGGATAGGGGTGAAAGTGAAGGCAGTTTTGAGGAGATTAAAGACATTTTAACAGTCCAAGTCCCAGTTCTACAGGGTGTCTTTCCAAATAAGGCAAGTGAGCTTCTTCATAATTCCAGAGTAATTGTTGATAAACCTCCAATCAAAGTCTGTAAAGTCAAGAAAGGACTGGAGTTCCTTCATATTGCATAGGTGGAGCCAGCTGGTGATGGCATTGACCTTGCCCAGGTCTATGTGAATGCCTTCCAGAGTAGCAATGATGTCCAGATACTTAACTTTCTGAGTGTGGAAGGAGCATTTCTCAGGTTTGGCATGGAGGTTGTGTTGTCAGAGTTGCTCCAGGATATGTTAGATATGGTCCCAATGTTCCACAAGGGAGTTGGAGTAGATAAGGATGTTGTCCAGATACACTACTACAAAGATGTTGTTCATGTTGTGGAAGATGTTGTTTATGAAATAATGGAAGGTGGCAGAAAAGTTAGTCATTCTGAAAGGCATTACCAAGTATTCAAAGAGCATGTATCAAGTCTGGAAATTAGTCTTCCACTCATGTCCAGGGGCAATGCAAACATTATTGTACCTAGAGCAAAGGTCAATCTTCATGTATACTTTGATGCTCTGGAGTCTGTCCACAAGGTCTCTGATAAGAGGGAGAGGGTACCAGTTCTTCTTTGTGATCTGGTTGAGCCCTTGGTAGTCAACACAAAGACAGAGCATGCCATCCTTCTTCTTAGCAAAGAGAACTAGGACTCTGGTGGAGGAAGAGGAGGGTTGGATGAAGCCCTTTCCTGGCATCTCATCCATGTAGTCCTTGAGGGCCCAGAGCTTAGTTTCTGACATGTTGTAGACCTTCCCAAAGGGGGAGGAGGTACTGTCTTCTAGGTCAATCTGGTGGTTGTAGGGTTGGTGCAGGGGGAGCTCCTTAGCACTTCCTTCCAAGAATATGTCTGCAAATTCATGGTATTTAGGGGGCACAACCTCATGCAGAATCTCTTCCTTGGACTTGATGGAGTCTGGAGGTTTCTGAGCTCAGAGGCTGTTCAACAGGGGTTATGTACAGCTGGTAGGCCTGAGTCCCATTAAGGGGGATTCTGACAAATGGAGCAGCCCCTATGATGCAAGGACTATGTCCAGGAGTCTCCTTGTTTGAGGTATGAGAGTTTTTTAGGTTAGGGGAAGCAGTTCAAGGGGGGATAGAGGAGGAAGCATTGGCATTGGTGTTGAGGTTTTCTGGGGAATGAGGCTTGCTTGCATTGCAGTTCCCTTTCTCTCTCCCAAGGTCCTGCAACAAGGGTTGAAGAGGAGAGCTAGGGTTTGGGGTTGGGGGACAGTTAGGGTCAGGCTTGTCCTCAATGGTGGGGAAGCATTAGGATTAGAGCAATATCCTGACAGTCAGTTGAGCATCTTTGCTATTGAACATCATGCTCATTGAGTTCCAGTTGATGTTGGCATTGGCCTTGTATAACCAGAGTAATCCAAGGATGATTGGGGTGGTGGAATGTAGCTGGGTGATCTGGAGAGTTGACAGGGAATTCTAGGCTGTTAGCAAGGTGGATGCTGTCAATGTGGTGGTGGGAGATTATTCTGGAGGGTGTCAGGTTTCCATTGAAGAGTTGCAGCTCAATCAGAATGTTTAATGTCTTACCTAGAAGACCCAGCTGCCTACTTACAAAGGTTCCTATGGCCCCACTATCCAGGAGTGTAGTGTAGGTAGTATTTGTGGGTTGGAGGGTGATATCAATGATGAAGGAGTATGCTGAGATTGAGTGTAATCTGCTAAGGCTTTCAGCATTCATTGGATCTGAGTTGGAGAGAAGGGAGAAAAGAATGGAGGAGGGGTCCATGCAACCCAGAATCATGGTGAGGGTCTTCCAGTTGATGTGGGGGTTGATGGAATATAATCATGGGAGATCCAGGACTACAGGAGTGGATGTGTGCAGCCAAGTTATAAGCATCTGGAGCTCAAGCTTCATACCATTCTTAAAGTGCAGGGGAACATATATATAGTGGGTGATTTCTCCAGCAGAGGACAGTCTGCTATCAAACAACCAGAGCTGGATGGGGCTGGGCAGTCAGATCCAAGAGAGGGAGGAGAGGTGGACCCAGTTATTGTCAACAGAGGTTGTCTATGGTGCCACTGTCTACCAGGGTGTTAACAGTGTTGGAGCAGGGAAAGGGAGGGGGTGAGAAAGGTTTGAAGTAGGAAAGATTGAGAGGATTGGGAGGAGAGATAAGCCATGAGGGTGTCCAGAGCTGATACTAAAGTGCATATATGTAAAACTATGGCAGAGAAGATGTCAGAGTTGATTCTGCAATTCAGTGTGTCTTCCAAGTCAACTAAATTGCCAACTTGTTTTCCACATACTGGAATTTGAATTTGTCCCCATCTATGGTCCAAACAGCTTGTATGAGGGTGCCTCACTCTAGACATTCCTGGACAAAGTGCCCAGGCTGGCCACAGAGCAGGCACACCTCTGCTCTACATTGCTGCTCCTTCATTTCCTCAGGGACAACTACCCAAGGCCAGTGCAGCTAGTGTGACTGGTTAGCCTGCAATAATTCATCCTCCAGGTCTTTGCTCACAGACTTGTAGTTGCTGTCATCCTGTGTTGGGGCATCCTCCTGATTATTGAGATTTGGGGCAACTGCCTGAAGCTGGGCAGAGGATCATGTGGCATTTCTGGGGCCAGGTCATTCAGGGTTCCAGGCAGGAGGATTGGTTGTAGTGGGGTTAAGGGACCAGGAGGGTCTATTGCAGGATTGTCAAGATCTCCCCAAGGGCTAGGAGGAATAACTTTGGCAGCTGGTCTTGGAACTAGCAGAGTCTTCTCAGTAGCACTGGTCAATGTAGGTGACAAGGCTCGTGAGGTCCTTATAGATGGACTGTTTTGGTGTAAGGCAGAGGACCTCATAAATTTGCTCAAGGAGGGCCTGGTTGAGTCTAAAGCACAGTGCATGGTAATTCCAGCCAGTTTCATAGGCCTCCTTCTCAAATTGGACCACAAATGTTGTGAAGCACTCCTCTGGAGACATTCAGAGCAATACAAGCTTCTTTTTGACCTTAGCAATAGTGTTGTAAACCCTAAACTTTGACAAGAATTCCTGTACAAAAGCCTTCTAGTTGGAGAATAGTGGGTGGTGGGAGTTATACCAGAGAAGGGCTGTGTAGTGGTCCAGAGCAATCCCCTGCAGATAGGAGGAAGCAAACATAACATGGGCCTTATCAGTAGCAAAAGTGTTCAGCTTTCACTGGAACATGTTGAGACACTATACTAGGAAAGTGTGCCATTTCTGGGGGTTACAACTGTAGAAGGGCTCCAGCTTCTGGATGTTTAGTCAGCCTTTGCAAGCTAGAGCCTCATGGACTTCATTGGCTTCTGCCCAATCTTTGGAATTCCAGGGGAAAGGAGTGGCATTATAGCAGTAGTAGTAATGGTTTCTTGCCCCTCCCATTAGGAATGTGCCTATGGCAGGGCCCTATCCTCCAGGAGAAGGGCCTCTTGGAGGTCCTCTGCTGAGGAGTGCTCCTTATCCTGGTCCAGGAAGTGGTCCTCCTAGGATCCATTCTGAAGGTCTGCCAGAAGGTCTGCCAGAGGGTTTAAAAGGGTCCTTTGGTAGTCTAAAGGGGTCCTTGGGTAGTCCAAATAGTCCTTCAGGGGGTTCAAAGTGGCCTCTCTAGGGTTCTGGGCCTAGAAAGGAGTTGAGTACTGCTATAGGTGCTGGTGCCAATACTAGGGAAGGAGCGGGAGGAAAGAGGTGGGGGCAGGCAGAGGTAAGAAGAGGGTTGTGAAAGTCAAAGTGTGGGGGTGGGTCCCAGGCTTGGGAGTTTTGGGGTGGCAGAGTGTCCTTTATAGGCCCCTTGCAGAGCTCCTTGTTGACATAGCTGAGCATATGTTTAGATCAAGTGTCCCTGCCATCCTCTGTGGCAGGCATGGCTGGAGGAGGGCCTCAATCCCACATACAAAAAGTCCTTATATCTAGGGCCAAGTTGGAGTGGAGTCAGGCCAAAAGTCCTATTGTCCTGACTGCAGGCTAGTCAAACAGCTCACTAAAGGAGTTGAGGTTTCAGAGTAAGGCAGAGGCTGTGTCCAAGTTGTCCTGATACTGGTTTCTGGCATTCAGGGCCTTGATAGGCTGGCAGAATGCTGAGTCTATTTTTTGTTGTAGGTGAAAGGAGTATATGGGGTCAGAGGGGTCCTTATATCTTCCCAGAAAAGGCAACATGATAGTTCTCTCTGACCAGATTGTACAGCTTGTTTTGCAAGGAGGCATCACCCCAGAAAAAGTCAAGGGCTCATACTGATAGGTTCCCTTGCTTATAGAGCTCAAAGAATGTTACTAGACAATCTGCCCAGACCTTATTGGTGGTGTCTGAGGTGGATTGCCCCAGTTTCTCAAAGAGACTCTGGGTCCATTGGAAGAAGTCTACTCATGGAAGTTGAAGTTCTTGTAGAATTGTACTATGTTGCCAAGAATAGTCTGCTATGTGCTCTAACTGCCAAAGCAGAGGGTCCCCTCCCATCTAGGGCATGTTTTCAAGTCCCATAGGTGTAGGAGGTGTACAGACAGCTGGAACTGTCATAGGCCCCCTTTGGGAAGGTACAAGGCATACAGTCAAGGCTGGGAGCAAGTAGTCCTTGGTCTCTGGTGTGTACCCTGCTTCAGTGGCAAACAGACCAGTGCTGGCAAGTACCAGAGCATTCCACCCTATATTCAGAGCTCCTAGTAGGCCTCTCAGGTGTGATTCTGCATAGGGGTCCTGTGCAGGGGGAGGTGTCAGGGAATGCCAATCAGAAGCCAGGCCCTGACTTACTGAGGGTCCAGGCCCAAATCCATACATGGCCATCAGCCAGTACCAATGTGAGAGTTGAAAAGGGGGTGGGTGTGGGTATGGAGTCTGGTTATTCTGAGGCATAACCAAGGGTTGTGCATAATAGGTTGGTGCAATTAGGTTGCCATAGGAGTCCATAGTGTAGGTAGTAGTGGGCTAGTAGAAAGAGCCAGCATAGTGGGCCATC
The DNA here is from genome assembly GCA_018851325.1 of Termitomyces sp. DKA19. NCBI lineage: Eukaryota > Fungi > Basidiomycota > Agaricomycetes > Agaricales > Lyophyllaceae > Termitomyces > Termitomyces sp. DKA19. The sequence goes on along the minus strand of JABCKS010000678.1, from coordinate 426 downwards.
AAGTGTCTAATGAGCAGGGGGAGTGTTGATATTATGTCAGGTCTGGAGAACCTGGGAGCTTACCTCCAAGAATGAGAACCTGCTGGCAGAATATTTTAAGATATTTCTCAAAAAACATGCACTAGAAAAATATAACAATTTTTTACAGAAGCAATATACAGAAACATATGTTGCATCACTTGGCACATTGCTCAGCTTGTGACCATTGATTGGCTCATCAATATCCTTATATGTAGTAATTGTATCAAGCAACAAAGATTACATTTTTGTAGAGACAACAATAGAGTATCAGAAATGAATATGAAGAAAATTATTTATTTGTGAGCTAAATATCTACAATAGTAATGAGTTCTGTTAAATTTCCAACAAAGAGAATAACAGCTCAAGTTAAGAAAAATGAGGACTAAATTAGTAGGACAGGAGATT
>JABCKS010000677.1:0-13770 GCA_018851325.1 Termitomyces sp. DKA19 | reverse complement strand
AGCTAATGCTAATGCTGACTCCAAAGACAAAGCAAAAGGTGAGGCAGAAGGCAAGAGGCCACATTGACTAAGTTCATAGTCCTACTAGTAAATAGACCTGGAAGCAGTGCTATTACAAAGACTAAGAATATTCTATCCTCTAGTCCTTTTTATATACTATATTAGCTAGTACTATAATTACATTGTAACTAAGCTATAAATTAAGCAGGCTAGTATATGTATAAAATCTGAATAAGTGACAATAATCAGTGCTTGTTAAAATAAAGTATGTAGTTAAGTATGATATATAGAGTAGGTCTCAAAGATTAGAGACCAGCTTACCTACTATATGTTGTAAACAAAATAGAGAGTCAGATAAAGCCAAGTAGCCTATAGAAACAGCTAGATATAGTGCTAAGTTTCAAAAGCTATGCTAGGTTAGAAGTGAAATCAGTCTCAAGACTAGTCCCTTAATAGCACTCTTGAATACTTCCCCTTTACTTTCCCTATTAATCAGACAGCCTCTACATCTTTTGCAATGTAGCTACTAATCTTGTTTTAATACTATGATAATGGCACACTTCAAAATACTCTGCTCTGCACTCTCTAATGTTTATAATAGGGACTACAAGGTCAAAGAACAATTTTTTCAGTCCTTTGTCACCTATATTTAGCTGAGCAGTAAAGTGTTTGCTTTTGATGCTTTAAAGATTGGATGAGTCCTTTTTCACATAGAGCTAGGCTATATTTTAACATATACCATGTAAGTGTTTCAAAGAAAGGGAGTTGTAGAGAGTTTTAAAAGTCAGAATAAGTTTGAATATGAAGTCTAAGTTGAGTTCTTCCTATTTGACTCTATGAAAACTGCTACCCTTTTCCTTCATAATCATAATCAGTAGCCTCTAAATGAGTATGTTGACTCATTCAGAGCCTTAGTTAAGTGGACTATATATCTCCTGATTGTCAGGTTCTGCTAATTATGGAGGTATAGATTATTAGACAAGTCCTTACTAGGCAGATGTAGTATACTATATATTGAGTACCTGAGATGAGCTCTGAGATATAAGAGACAAGGAGTAAAGGAAGTAATGAGATGAAAGTAAGAAGTGTTAATTATACTTGGGAGTAATATATATAAAAGGCATATGTTAGAGGTTATAAGTGAATGGAGGTGAGTGTCAAGACTGAAGTAATTCCTAGAAAGGGGATTGCAAGTCAGTGAGTTGTCAAAAATAAGCAATAAGGAAGAAAGCAAGTTTGAAATTGTTAGTAAGGAGTATACAAATTGGCTGGACTAAAATGAGGGAGAATAAAGTAAGAGGATAGAAGGGAAAGGTTGATAGAAGAAACCAAGTTGAAAGAGAAAAGGCTGGAGAGAATTGAAAAATAGAAAGACAAGACAAAAGAGTTGAGAAATAGAGTTATATTAGGATAAAAAATATGAGTTAAGTAAAAGATACAATACAGAATGAGATATGAGACAAATAAGACAAGATTATAATAATGTAGAGATGAAAGAGCAATGTAGGCAGAAATGTAGGTAGTATCAAGACTCTTATACTAAGAGTTAATCTATAGCTTATATACTGGTAATATGTAAGCTCTAGACAATAAGCCTTAGCCCAAATAGTAAGTGATAACATTAGAGCTCCAGGCATAGTTTAAGATCTGTACAAAGCTGACAGGTGTTAGCTATAATTATATAGTGCAAAGAAGGCTTTTAAAGAAAGAAGAACATTACTTTGGAGACTTAGGTAGAGGAGATTTATAGAGTTGTAGCAGAATAGTAAAGTGTATAATTGATATAGAGTGTGATAGACTAATTTATAGTTGTAATAGAATGGTAAGTAGGCTGTAGGTGGAGGAATGATATATGGAATAATAGAGAATATGCAGGATTGAGTTGTCATTTGTAATGGGAGTTGATGATGGTTAAAAGAAGTGTTAGTGGGGATTAGGGAAAGTGCTAGGGATTACTGAGGTGGATACTGAGGTAGTGCTAATAGATATTTATAGCCAAGAGAATGGTTAGAGGTAGTGGTAATGGCTCTAGTATAGCAAGTTAGTTAGTGTATATCCTAAGGCTGGGGTAGGCTGGTTAGAAAGTGAGGCCCTAGAACTAGGGCTTAGAACTGAAGGTAAGTAGGTAGAAGGTGGATCATAACATGACTCCTTCTTCAGTATTAAAACCCTTAGGATGTGGAGCAATTATAGTAATGCAGCTTTATTGTAAGAGTCAAAGTTGAAGTCTAATAGACATCAAGAAGCTTCCATATGAAATAAAAAGAAAAAAACTTCTTTCAAGCTTCAATCAAGTTTCTCTTCTATGTCATCCTTTAAGTTTGTTACTATTTTTGACTCTCCTTCCTTTTAATGATGACTATGTCAATATATGAGTGATTTATAAGAAGAATTGGAGCTTTTCTCAGTAGTATCAGAATTAGTAGACAATTGAGGCAATATACCAGCATTATATATATTTTCATGGTCTTATTATATGCTTACTGACTAGAATTTTCAGAGTTGATATTGGTATTAGCAGGTTCCTTATAAAGACATTTTTAGGTTATGCTGACATACTAGCTTATCTATTTAGCCTCAGTTTTATCAGCTTAGTCCCTATAGTCAGCTTCCTGATTCTAGCATATAAGAGTATAAGAGCTAGTAAGTAAACTGCTAAAGCTCCATATTAATGCTAATTATGACTCTTAGTATGTATTTTATGCCTATTGTAAGGACTTATTGTTGAGGATACATAGGTATAGCCCAGATATATACTTACTTACTATCACTTACTATGTTTTCCATCATGTATTGACATGTAACACCTCAGTGCTCAACCATCACTGAGGTATAAGTCCCTTGTATAATACTCATTCAAATACTTACTGATATCTCATAGTTCACCTCTTGTTTTGCAAATAGCTATACAATATATTCAATACTCAACTATCATTGAGGTTTCATCTCTTGTTTTGCAGTTTATTTTAAGCCTACTCCATCACTCTGTTTCCTCCATAACTAGCCTTTGCTCAATAGGTTATGGGCTCTGAAGATACCTACAATGTTTTAATTATAAAACTTACTACTCCAAAGTTTATATCTGATAGATCAAACTGGATATCATATTAAAAATATATCATCAACACAATCATATCAAAGAAGCTTTGTTAATATGTCATTAGTACTGTGTATAAGTCAGTAATACTTGTTGAGTATAACAGTTCCTTCTTTTGGGATGACAATTTGCTGTTTTTACTGTCAGATAAGCAGATTGAGGAATATGAGGACACTATAAAGGACTAGCTTCAGAAGGAAGCAATGGTTTATGATATAATCTACACCACCATTGATTAGTCTATGTTCTACCAAATCAAAAGGAAAACTACCACTACTATTATCTGAAAGAAACTTACTTCTATCCATAGCAATTTGAGACTGACCTTTTTGCTTAGTTGCAGAACTCCCATTTCATCGAAAACACTAAAGTCATGATATGTGATCATCTTGCCAACTTTGTTATCCTTAAGAAATACCTCACTAAAATTGACTGTCCTCTCTCTGACACTTTATTTACTAGCTATATCTACACTTCCCTATTTCTTGTTCCTTCCTATAAACCTTATAATGCTCACTGCTAATGCTTATACTACTAAAAAGCCTGTCTTCAGTCAGGACCTTATTTAGCATATCAATGAGAAGGCCAATAATGCCACTATTAAAAGCAGCATCAATTAGCATCACAAAACAATAGTTGCAGCTCATGCTAAGGCTAGAGGTGAATCAAAGAATACAAAAAGGAAGTCTAAATCTAAAAGGAAAGGAAAGGATAAGTATTATTGCAGTAATTGCAAAAAGAATAAATATACTAATGATCAGTGTTTTGAGGAAAGCAGAGGCATAGCAGACAAAGCACCCAATTGATGGGTGAAGAAGCATAAGGATAAGGGGAAGGATAAGGCAAAGTCAGTTAATGTTGCTAAAACTGAAGATAAGAGTGAAAATAATTATACTTTTCTTACTTTCATCCTTATTGATGCTTCAGATTATCCTACTAATGAAAACATTGTACTCATTATCATCTCAAGTTATAGTTATAAAGCTCATACTGCATTACTCTCTGTTGGTGTAATCATTAATTGCAGTGCCAACAATCACTTTTTACTGTTTTACAATAAATTTCTAAATTATTAGGAAATCAATCCTGAGCTTGTTTGTACTGCTGATAGACATATTTTTAGCACTCTTAGTTAGAATAATCTTTGCATAAGTATACTAGTGAAGGAAGGAGAAAAGTCAGTTTCTATTCTTGAGCTTGTTTATACTGCTAATAGACATATTTTCAGCACTTTTAGTTGGGATAATCTTTGCATCAGTATACCAATGAAGGAAGAGGAAAAGTCAGTTTTTATTCTTTTAAAAAAAGTTTACTATATACCTCAGATGGCCTTTATACTTATTTCTATATCATATCTTGATTATGCCAGATGTTCCCTTCTCATTAAGGATAGGATGTGCATTATCTACAGTTTTAAACCTAAATGCTAAGTTATTAATCACATTCCTACAATTTATAGTCTCTATTGTACTGACTCATCTATTACCTTTTTATTTCTAAAATATACTGTCAATATAGCATCAAAATCTATCACTATCAGTAAGTTTCATTGTTAAATAGAATATATCAAATACTTAGACTTATGGAAGATAGTCCACCAAAGAGTGATCAACAGTGTTGAGCTTGATATATTATCTAAGCTAGAGTTTTATAAAGCCTGCATAAAGAAAAAAGTATAACATCAGTCATTTTCAAAGAAAAGTAACACAAAATACACTTACTATGGTAAAAAAATTGTTAGTAATTTCTAGAATCTAACACAGATCAAGTTTTTTAGTGATGCTCTCTATTTCTATACTAATATTGACCTTTATACCTATAAAGAATATATCATGTTCCTAGCTTATAAGTCTAACACCTTTAAAATTTATTATAACTATAAGGTATGAGTTAAGGTATATTGAAGTATATAGATCAAAATCTATAGAAGTAATTGAGGTGATAAGCTTACAAATTTTGAAATAAAAACTTATCAGAATGCTATCAGCATCATTCACAATCTTATAGTCCATAATTCTCTGCAATTTAATAGTGTCACTGAATGTATAAACCATACTATTATTAAATATATATGCATAATGATAATCATAGTCGATCTCTTGAAAAACCTTTGGACAGAGACTAAATACTATATAATTTAATTGAAGAACCAAATATTATCAAGTGTATTTCTTAATAATGTTATGTCAATTTAAATAGCTATTAGAAAGAAACCTAATATTTCAAAGCTTTATGAGTGGAGTGCACTCACTTATATTTGACTGTATAAGATAGGAAAACTTGAATTAAAAGTTGAAAAAAGTAGATTTATTAGTATTAATAATAAATCTAAAAGGTATAGAATTTATTAAGTTAAAAAATATACAATAACTATTGAAAAGAATGTTTATTTTAGTAAAGATGCTACTTTCAACCTGAACAGTATTTAAATTAAAGGAAAATGAAATATACTTGTTAATTTGGACAGTTTCTAAGCCTTTACATTATTTAATCCTTTGAAAATTATATTGAATCCTATTTTTAGTGCTATTTCCAACATTTTCAAGCATAAATTCACTATTGATAATCCTCCACTATTTAAAGATGTTTGAAACTTGAATAAAATCAATGAAAAACCTGCTAAAAACCTGCAAAAATCACTTCAGTATGCTTTAAATATTACAAAAACTCAAAACTCACCTATTATTAATGCCTTATATATTTATACAAATTAAAATTCATTTGCTAAGTTCACTTAGTATAATTCCATGCAATATAGCTATGGATAGAATTGAAACACAATAAAAAATACAAATTTGATTAAATTTACATTTATTGTAAATACCAAAAGAATATTAAAGTTGAATAGCATTGAAATTAATAGTAATAATGATAGCTGAATACAAAAAGCTATTAAACACATAATAACTGTTAATAAGGATGTGTCAACTATTAAAAAAGCATTGTTTAGCATTAAAAACTATAATTAGTTATTAGTTATTAATGTTAAACTTGCCTAAATTGAGAAACTTAGTATTTAGAACATTGTTAAAGCCTTTGCAGATACAAATATTATTTTTTACCACTATATCTTACACTATAAGTATAGTGTTGATGGTCAAATTGTTTAGTATAAGATTTGTTAAGTTACTAAGAATTTCAAACAACAATTTAGTATTAATTACATCAAAACTTTCACTTCTATAATCTGAGCTACTATACTTCAAATCCTTCTTTTAATCACAGCTTTATGTAACACTGTTATTGAGCAAGCTGACATTAAAAATGTTTATCTTAATTCTTTATTCAAAAAAGATAAAATTATTTATATATAATTCCTTTCTTTTTATTAACACTTTTACAACTTATCTCTAAAGTTCAAAAAGTTACCTAACTTCAAGCTCACTTACAGACTTAGGTGTCCACTTTACAGTATTAAGCAAGGTATCTACTACTAGTATAAAAAAATGTGCTAATTTTTTCTAAATCTTAAGTATTTAGTCTATTAGACTATTGTTATTATTTTCTACAAAGTTGATAGAGATAATTTTACTATTGTCACCATTATCACTGATGATTTTACTATCATTAATAATTCTACTGATGCTACATCCTTTATCAAAAAACAACTTAGTAAATGCTTCAAAATTGTTAATTTTAGCTCTATCAACTAATTTCTTAAAGTTAGCTTCTCCTATAACTTAAATACTTATACTATTATGCTTGGTTAATAAGCTTATATTGAACAAATCATCAAACATTTTGGTCTAAAAAATACAAAAATTACTATCATCCCTATAGAACCTGAAGTTAATTTTTTCTCTAACTTTCATTCTATTTTGTTAATCCTTTTTTCATTTATTGAGAAGACTTGCTACTATAAAATGATTGGTTCTTTCATATATATTGCTATTATAATACATTCTGATATTACATATGTAGTTTCTGTTCTTTTTCAGTATCTTAATTTCTATAAAACAACCTATATAATAGCTATCACTTATATTTTTTGCTATTTCTATAGTATTTGTAACAAGAAATTAGTTTTTGGTAGTTAAGACTCTAAGATCTCAGACTATTCTGATATTGACTAGTCTTCTCATATGCATCATCACTCTATCTCAAGCTTTGCATTCTTTATTGAATTTAGTGCTGTCTCTTGGAGTTCTAAAAAATAACCTATCATTACTCTTTTTAGCACTAAGTCTGAATATGTCATGCTTATACACATTGCTAAAGACATTATCTAGATCCATAAATTATTTATAGAATGTTCTTTTTTCTACTTTCTTTCTCTACTTATTAATTTTTACTATGATAATCAGAATGCTATTCACCTTTTTAAGAATGCTATCTTCTACACTTATACTAAACATATCAACATTCATTTCCACTTCATTTGCTAGACTGTCTTTTCTAATTACATCTAACTCTACTATGTTTTTACTTTCAATATAATTACAGATATTTTTATTAAGTCCCTTGTCTATATCAAGTTCAAAAAATTCCATAAACTTCTCAGTGTTATTTAGTCTCTTGCTCATATCAAGAAAAAGTGTTGGAGGATATGTGGGCATAGCCTGGATATATATTTACTTACTATCACTTACTATATTTTCCATTGTATATTGACATATAACACTTCAATACTCAACCATCACTGAGATGTAAGTTCCTCATATAATACTTATTCAAATACTTACTGATATTGTAATACTGTTACTTAGCTTTTCATGCACTAGACTGTAAGTCAGAACCTATCTATTGATTCTGACTATGGTTATGTAAAAAGACTACTTAAGGTTACATAAGTAATCTCACAACTTATATACAAATTAAATAACTAATAATTAGTAATAAATGTAAAATTATTAATAATTGTATATTAAGTGTTATAATGTGTATGAGCTGTTATATACCCCTCTTATGAGACCATTATAAGTCTCATTAAATAATTAATTAATGAAGATTAAATGAGACCATAGTGAGTCTCATAAATAAGTAAAATAATTCAAAGAATATAGGGTAGGAGATAGTGTTCTGCTCATTTTGCCAGCTTTTTCTTTAGTGGCTAAGGTGTTCTGATAGCAACTTAAAGAAAGTTGCTATTAGGGACTCTATAATAGTGCAACTTGAAGGGACCTATGAAGGTCCCTTTCTACTTATCTAGGAATACTGTAGAGGCTCTATTATGTAGCCTCTGTATTCATTGGTTCCTGTGCAGCTTTCTCAATAGCTATTACTTTATCCCACCTCATGGCTTCAGTATTGACCAAAGCAATAGACTGTGAGGCAACAGTGTGATCTATCACCTTAGCTAGGTACTCAGAGACTGCAGTATTGGCTGCAATTTTGCTAGGCCTTATCTTCAGAGGTGGGTCTGAAGTAGCAATGATGTTTTCCATATTGTCAGCTATGTCAGTAGTGAGTGGGAGCATGGAAGTTGTCCCCATCTGCACAGTACCAGAGTCTGGTACAGGAGTAGGAGAGGAGACTTTGAGCTTAGCCTCCTCAGGTGGATCTAGTTGTATGAGGGACTTGTCAGGTCTCTCTGGTAGAATCGTAGTCATCACCATAGATGGTAGTACTAAAAGGACACAGACAGCCACTGCTGGGTGATTAGCTAAGTATCTGAACCTAGCATCTTCACCATATTGAAGCCACTCTTGATCTGAAAGTGGCTGGAAGTCCTTGGCCTTCAAAAGTTAAATGAGAATATAATAGCATTTTCGATTGTCAAGAGTGGGCTTATACCACCCATCATATCCAGACAAAGTCCCTGGAGGTCCATAGAGCTTTAGGCACTGATGCCTATTATTGTTGATACTTACAAAGAGGTTGGTACAAAGACCATTCCTAGATCAGTGATAGTCTAGGTAGCGTATACTATAGGTATACACATAGTCCATCCATATATGTGGAACTCTATTGGCAAGGAGGTGACAAAGCACCTCCATATCACCAAGGTTAGCAACTTGTCCAAGCTTGACATAGAGCCTGTATATTGAGAAACTGTAGTTATTAATAGTCTAAAAGGGCATTGTACTTTCCTTATTATATGCTTCCACAGCCTCAGCATAGAGGCATAGGCAAGCAGCAATAAAAGCAAAGGCTCTCATATAGGCAGCATGAGTATGGGCATCAGTGGGTGCCAATGTACATATAAGGACATAGCAAAATACAGCACCTTAGCTGACTTATCCAGCAATATCCATAGCAATTCCAGACACAAAGTTCTGGGATCCAGGATAACAGTGGTGCAATAGATATTGCATCTACCTGTCTATCTCAAAGTAGTGCTCAATAGAGACTGGAGGCAGTTCTACACCATAAGTTGAATTATTAAGTTAGCCTAACATGGCCAATGCTTATAAAGGTAAAGGCACTAGTAGCTAGTATCTATCATCATACAATAAGTGGTGCACAACATCAGCTGTGTCTATTTCAAGGACTTGGCACATAGACTGGTCCTGCCATATACTGTGCATAAAATAGGAGATCCTATTGAACTCCTGAAGTAGGAGCACTGCAAGAATGTGCTCCTGCATAGTCATCAAGGTACCATTCTCCTTGGTAACTCATATAAGCAGCCATACCTGCTTGGGGTTTATAGGCATCTCTTGTGGGACCCATTGATATAATTTATAGTATGACTGAGTGAAGTACACCATCTCAGCCAGCTTATGAGTGCGGGTAATCTTTGCCTCTTCACTCATGTAAACTATATTGGTCATTAGTGACCAATAGAAGTTAGGGTGCAAAATGTCCCTAAAGTCATTTTAGCATTCCCAACACCCATTGATAAAAGTAGTTTCCCAGCCATCTAGAAGACAGCCAGGCACTGTATCATTGAGCCTTTTGAAGTCCTATTTAGACTTCTGAGCATCTGCAGCTAAGCATTGCTCGACCTTAGCATTGTGTGATTGTTTTAAACAACATGTTTGTACATTGTCATTAAGTTCAATCTCCTAATATTCTCTAGATAGGTCTATCTCATCAGACCCAGAATCATTCTCCTTGTTACCCTAGGGCTAAATGATGAAGAATTTCTCATCACTCTCCTTGTGGTGCACAATAGATAGTGGCTGCTCAGGGTACTTATAAAGAAAAGTGTAGATATGAAGTTTATCAACCTCAATATAGCTGAGGTGGGCTCAATTGGGTACATTCTAAGGGAAATGTACCTTATAGTAGGCAACAGACTTGTTGCTCTTTGACAAGCCCTCCTTTGATGATTTACTGAATGGCACTGCAGCACCACCCTTGGGAGGAGGCATAGGCTTTGATAAGCCTATAGGTATAATGGGTACTGGGTTTGTAGACCTAGTCACAATTACTTTAGGAGGAGGAGGCTTGACCTCCTTTTCCTTCAACTGTGAGGAGGTGGTTTTCTCTATTTCCACATCTTTCCCCAATAGATCAAGGTCCTCATAGAGCAATGCTGGTGCCCTATCCCCAGGGGTAGATTGAAGGTTCTATCTATGGGCCTTCTGTGGCAAATCCCCAACTGGAGAAGCTACTCTCTTCCCCAGTCCTATCACAGAGTGGTAGAGGTCTGCTTGGGCCTTGTCTCTCTGACATTGAGCAATGTCAAGTTCATTTAGAACTTGATTGAGTGCAACTACAGGATTCTCAAGGATGTCCACTCTGATGTCCTCTAGTACTTCAGCATTATGGAAGTACTGTAGTAGATGAGCAAGTTACTCATCTGCCTCCACATTAGGTAAAGGCTTGCAAGCCTTTGCTTTTCCCTTCTTTTTCAACTTGAGGGCATCCCTCATATGCTCTGGGTACTCAGAGCCATGGGATGGCACTGATGACTCATTCACTGTTGGTGCTGCTGAGGCAGTGTTGTCCAAGTCCATCTCATGGGGTAATATAGGGGCAAACTGATTATGGCTCATCCTAGGGTTTGCTAATGTAGCAGGTACTTGAGGACCTGCTGAAAAAGTCTGAGTTACCACAGGAACTTGTGGTAACACATATTGGCTGAACTCATGTGATCATACAGGCTGTATAGGTGCTGGCTGTTCATCAAAAAACATGTCTTGGTATAACAGTAGTCATACTTGTCAGGAAGAGCCCTCCACAAATTGCAAGGGGGACAATGCGCATCTCCTACACAAGCCTTGGCAGCCTGCAGCTTCTCCTTGAGCTGCTCCTCATCTTTATTGAGCTACAGAGTGGCTCAAAACTCCATATACTGACAGAGCCACATTATGGCCTTGCTCTCCTCTTCTCTCCCCTCTTGAGCCACTAACATGGCTCAAATTTTGTGGAAAGGCAGGCCAAAGCCCCCTCTTCAATTGCTTAGGTTGTTCTTTTTTGACAGAGTCTAAAAAGTGTCTGCTGCACAGACAATAGTACTCTGTTGTGTTGGGAGAAAAAAGAACTTTATACAGACAACCCTTTTAGCAGCCCTATATGGCTGACTAATATGGCACCTACTGCTGGCATACTGGCATTAGCTATGAACTGGCTAATATATCAATATGCCACAGACTAGAAGTCCATAGCTTACTTATGCAATGTGCTTTGTCATGCTAATTGCCCAGGACATTTTACCCCCTGGACCTCTAAATACCTATCAAGGGTCTCTAGGTCCTTGCATATTTCCAACAACTTCCAAGTCATATATCCTCAAGGCTCCATTGAACCTCAAATTCCAACCCAAATCAGGTCCACTGATGACCTATGAGGTCATTGACAAACCATTCCTGGTCATCAAGGGTGCCAAAGTTGTATAGCTGTGGCTTCATCTGATTTGGAAATTTTACATTATCAGTGGCCTTATAGGGCTACAACAGTGAAATACAAAACTTAGAATAGAGCCTTTGTATATACAAGGCTCCTAGAAGTTCTAAAGTATAATTGGAGGTCTTGTTGAAGACCTCTAAAACTCGATAGGGCCCTACCCATTTGAAACAGAGCTTATGAGCTTGTCCTCTAGGTAGGGTCAAATTCTTTGTCAAAAGGTACACTAATGTACCTTTCATAATATCAGGTCCATCCTGGCACCACTAGTTAGTGGTACATGTCTGAAAGATGCATGCCTCTATAATCACATTATGTACTGCAGCCAGATTCTGCAGTGCTTACAATGCAAAATCATGTATTCCCTTAGGAATAGCAGAGTCAGACCTAATCTTCTTTATTATAGAAGGCAGGTAGCCACCATTCAACTCAAATGGTGCATACTTTGTTGACTCCAACATACTCACATTAATTGCAAACTCCATGAGGTTGATGTATTTGACCCAATCACATTGATCAGGTTGTACAACTGTCTTTAGTATTTGTCCAACACTATGGTTGGCTCATTTTGTCTGTCCATCTATTTGCAGATAAAAAGATGTTGACATTAGGAGCTTGGCTCCTAAAATCTTATGTAGTTCATACCACTATTTTGACATGAACTTGGGATCATAGTTGCTGACAATAGAGCTAGGGAGACCATGTAGTCTCACTATCTCTCACAGATAAATCCAGGACAGCTGAGATGCTGTCATAGTAGTATGTACTGGTACTAGATGTACCATACTGGTCATGTGACATATAATTACCCATAAGTAATTAAAGCCTTTAGATTCTGGGAATGGACCAATAAAGTTCATTTCAATCAAATCCCAAGGCTTAGTTGGTATAGGCAGAGAATAGAGTTTCCCTGCAGAATGCTGATTGCTCCCTTTTGCTTACTGGCACAGCTCACACGTTATACAGAATACAAGTGTATCGGCTACCATAGTTGGCCACCAATACTAACAGCAGATATATTCCATCATTTGTTAAGCCCCAAAGTGGCCCAACATACTATGAGCCTGGTCAAGAATCTGGGTTACCAATTTGTGGTCCTGGGGTATACATAATACCTCAGTACCAATCAGATTCTTTATCTAGATCAAATTGCTCAACATCTGAAAGGCTTTATAGTCCTTTGAGTGTTCTAATATCTTCATAAAAAGAGTATCTTTCTAGTACCCTTGACTGACCATATGACATAAGGATGCATTAGTATAGTCATGGGGCATATGAACTGTGGATGAGGCTTGTAAAGCCTCACCTAGCAGAACATCAGCTGCCTGATCTTGAGTAGGAGGACTAATACTATCCTCCTTTCTAGCATCCAGTAATTGAGCCTCCTCATCTCAAGGCTCATGCCAATCCTGCAAGGGTGCTGGGTGGATTATTTTAGGATCCACACATGCCCATAACTGATCTAAATGCTGCTAAAGTTTAGACATCTGTTAAGGGGGCAAGTTGTCTCCCTTGGGGTCTATCCTTGCATCAGCATAGACAAACTCATATATATAGTGTATGTCTTTAGACATATCACTCTCATAGTAGTGAGACAAACAGTCTGCAACTTTATTCAATTCTCCTTTGACATATGTAATGTCAAAGTTGAATTTAGACAAATAATCCATCCAGTGCCATTGGCATACTAATAAATTCTGTTGAGTTTTGAAAAACTCAAGCACCTTGTGATCTGTAATCACATGGATTTTATATCCTAGGAGCTTATCTTCCCATTTAAGAAGAGCTTCTAGGATCACTAAAGTCTTAAGTTTATGTATGGCATAATTTTGCTGTGCATTAGTGAACTTTTTTGACATAAACCCAGCAGGCCTACAGGTCTGCCAAGTTGGTCCTTGACCATACATAGCTCCAATGCCCATCTTTGAGGTATTGCACAC